>JAJPUD010001634.1:257817-281836 GCA_023553655.1 Myrmecobius fasciatus | reverse complement strand
TCTATCTATCTATCTCTGCTACTTTTCCTATCTCCTCCTCTAGCGCTCATATTACTAAGTTGATAATTTATGTATCTAATCATGTATGTATGTGTAGAAAATCAAATGCTCTATTGTCCACCAAATAACAATCTCAGGAGAACCAAATCAAAAGAAGTAAACAGGAAAGTCGGAGCTTTCAAGAAGGCTCCTTTTGCCCCTTTGATTTATTTTCAGAAGGTACATCCTAATTTCTTTACATCTGGTGTATGTAGCCCCTTACTCCAATGCAGCAATGAGAAAAACACAGAGGGGGCAGAAAATGAACCAGCTTAATTTTGGTTTCTGAAATCTTCAGAATGAATGGTACCTGATCCATGCAATAATGAGGAATAGTCAGTTATCAGCAGCAGAACTTGTTTGTGTAAGAAGCTTCTTCTTACAATCTCTCTGTATTTGCATCAGATTCACCTGCTAAATCATATCTTCTTTACTTAAAAACTTGTCTCTGGGTAAATGGAGCAAAGCATAGGAGGTATGCTGATTCTCTATTTCTGGGCAAATGGATTGTATCAGGCTCATAACATAGCCGTCCTGGTGCCTTTCCATTTTCTGGCAACTCTCGGTTGCTGTTCCAGGATACATCAATACATTAATGTCTGCTACGAACTGTCAGTTTGTAGTGGAACTTGATAAATGTCTCAGGGATTCTAGCCCACCAAAAGAGATGAGAAGTTTCTGGTATAAACTATCCTACAAGGGACTCAGTCTAAAAGTTGACTCTGGTGTAAGAAGCCTGGCTTTGTCCACTTTCTCAGCTATTTTTGGTCATTCTCATTTAACTCTGCCGAGCAAAAATTCATTCATTCAATCAACAAATACTTGTCAGGTATCTCCTTTTAGCCAGAATTTTTCATCTCTCATATTCACTTAAAGGAGAGGAAATGTTTATGACCCCAAGATTTCAAGTTGGTGTGGAAACCTTGAGAAGGGAGAGGGAAATCAAGGCTGGTTTATATGGAGTCATTCTGTGAAACATACTCTTGGCCACAACAATGCTAGGTGGCCCTAGGTGGCCAAGTTATATATAATTTATTTTAGGCAACAGATGGAGGAGAGATGCTATAATAAAGCTGTATCTTAGATGTATCTTTCATCACAGTGAAGTTTCAGGGGTCTCTGGGTCATATTGTAAGTGTTGTCACAGCACTTCATGCATCTTAATGTGTTACTCTTTCCTCTGTTGGATTTCCAAGGGAATCCTGTATGAAAGGGAACCTATATGCATTTCTACAACTCTGAGGGCTAATTGAAGGGGAAACAACTTCAAGGACCAGACTAGCATAAACCATTCAGGTGATCCCAGGAGGGAGTACTCTCACAACTATAAGAGGGGACAGACAAGAGCTGAAACTCAGACAGCAAGTCTATATTAATAGTAAGTTAAATTTAAAAAGCGTTTTTAGGTCT
The DNA here is from genome assembly GCA_023553655.1 of Myrmecobius fasciatus. Taxonomy (NCBI): domain Eukaryota; kingdom Metazoa; phylum Chordata; class Mammalia; order Dasyuromorphia; family Myrmecobiidae; genus Myrmecobius; species Myrmecobius fasciatus. The sequence continues at coordinate 280,387 of JAJPUD010001634.1, read as the reverse complement.
AATATGCCAGAAGTAGAAATATGGCATTGCATTCTGAGAAGGGTTTTGTTCCAATTTGTACCAAAGAATTATATTAATTTGCTAAATTTCCAGATAAGCTCTATGACTGGGGTTAGAAATAAGTTTTAAGGATACTATGGATTTCACTCTGTTGGTTTTCATATCCCAGTAATCAAAAACTATAATCCGGGATGCCTGTAATTCCTAGACTCTTTGTTCTTTTTCTTGCCACTTAAGACAGACAAGTCTGTACTGAATTGTTTTCTTTCATATGTACTTTTGGTTATTTCTCTCTAGTCTGACATTATCCAGATGGCTTGCTTAAGTTTAAGCAAGGATATTTATATATAATGGTTTAACCCTGTAAATCAGGGATCATGAAGTAGGTAGCTGTCAATCATTTAGTCTTTTGTCACTTATTATTATGCCTTAGATTCTTTTGTTTGTGAGGGTGTGTCAGTTATAATGCACTCTCATATATACCCCTATCTGTGAGACTCTGCTATTTCTTCCAGAGCTAGATTTTTATTTCAGTCACCCAGACCTAAATGATCATGGTTTTAGAAATTCGTTTAACTAGATTAAAGAAAAACAGTAAAATCCAAGAAAGCATTAGCCACTTATAATATAAATGTGACATTCCAAATGGTTCTTAGATTCATCCCTTCAAGCCAAAATCTCCTTTCAGATGGAGTCCATTTCCTCCGTATTTAGTCTTCCTAGTATAGACCAAGCATGGAAAAGAGGCAATTCCCAAGTTCAGCATTTTATAATAGACCTCTCATCTTCTGTTACCTCAGGCACAGGAGGATGGATGATAATCATAACATTTTAATTTTACTGGAAAGCCAGAATACTAACCCTTGCAAAGGGTGATGACAATCACTACAGGAATGGATAAACAAAGGATTGAGTGTTGGATTTCTCCAATGAGCCCATTGCTGCTTTCACAGAAATTAAAATGTCAAAGATCATGATTTCCAGAGTTCCTGGCACCAGTAATTATTAATCTGGTTTGTCAGAGTAGGAAGAAAGCAGTTGAAGCAAAGGAAAGAGGGGGAAACCACTCCAAGTAAGTCCTATGTTCTCCTGAGTGAGGAGAAACCCAGGAGATAGTTCTACCTTCAGTATTTATCTTGATCATTATTTTGTACTCTGATCTCCAAAATTCTATGGGCTACTCCTTTATCTTAGATCTGCCATCACATTACCCCTATCTAAGCACTAAGCCTATCAAGAGGAAAAAAGGGCAAATGAAGTTAATTCAGGATACCAGAGTACTGGCAAAGAAATAGGGCTCCCCCCTTATACCTCAAAAGGAAAAAAAAAGAATATAGATAATGAAATAATACAAAAGGTTGTAAAGATAATCAAGAGCGCATATAAAAACAAATATCCCAGTAGAGACTAATCTAGCCTAAGGTGTGATATATTTACTTTTATTCACTAACTTGCTAAGAAAGTTTCTCTTCTTCTCAACCAAAGGAAAGATATGGTGATATTGTCCAGAGACTATAACATGTAAAGATATGTTTTTCATCATCTCAAACACAACTCCCTGAAAATATGAAGATAGCTCCTTGACTCAAGATATTCTCGACAGATAGGACTGTAAGATTTTAGACCTGTGAGGTACTGTGGATCATCTTGTCTAATATCCTTAAATTACGTATAAGAAAACTGAAAATCTAAGAGGTGAAATTATTTGTTCAAGGTCAAAAAATTGCAGGTGGTAGAGTTGGAATTTAAACCTTTTCTTTTGACTTCCAATTCACTGTTCCTTCTATATGTGTTTATGTCCTCCCAAAAGACTATGTCACCAGCTTCTAAAAGGGAGACTTCACTGCTCATTGTCTACTGAAAGTTTCTTAGAGTCAAAGAGAACATCACACCCCCACTGGCCCAGGCCTGGTATAGGGGGAAAAACCCAGAGGGTGTATACAACAACTTGTTTTTTGGGGCTCCACGGGGAATGAAGAGTTTGTATTCCAATAGTTTAAACATTACACAGTGCAAATTATTAAACTAACAATTAGTATTTAAATGTATACAATACAATGAACAAAAGCCAGATATTGCAACCATTTCTGATATCTTACAAACAAAAACTGTGAGCTTTTAAGTAGCCAGTAAAATGAAAAAGTCTTTTCAAAGACTTTTAAGGTTCATATATTTAAGTTATACATTGAAAAAAAATCTCAAACCTTATTACTGAAAAGAGCACCAAAAACAATTGGTCTCCATGCCTACTTTTTTTTATCTATACTAAATATTTATGAGAGTCATCTACACATGAATGAAGAGCATAGTTGGTACAGATATTAGTGGGAAACAGGCAGGCCTCTGTAAGTCATATTCAAAAAATAGGCTCCATCTTTATCATTTCACAATTAACTTAAAGATGCAGAAAATAAAAGATCCTATTACAGTTATTGTTTATTGATTACGAAAAAGCAATTGATTAAATGGAACAAAATGTGACCTCACAGAACTTCTATAACAATATTTTCCCTTTCAAATTATCTTAGTCAAACTTAAATATATTATTTGGAAATGTATGTTTCTTCTTTGATCTTTTCATTCTTATTTAACTCTCTCTGAATCCCCTAGTAGAATGTAAGCTTCTTGAGGACAGGCACTATCACATTTTTTGCATTTAATCTCTGACTCCTAGCATAGTGTCTGAAACATAGTAGTTCTTTTAAAAATGTTTTTCCAGTAATTAATTTATCTTCCAGATTGATATAAACTGAGTTTAGATTACTTTAGAGAATCTCAACTGAGCTGGGATAGGGTTTCAAACCAAATGAAGTACTTTGCCCAGGGTTATAATCCAATATACTCCACAATGATCCTAACAACTCCCATCAGTCCAGAATTGAGTAGAATATGAGCTACACCAAGTAAATCTGGATTATACCTTATCATACAAACTTTGTATTCTTTCTAAGTTAAAAGTGATTGCCTTAACTGAAAAGTGGGACATGAGCAGGTAATGTAGTGGTATAAAAGGCAAATTTGGACACTATTGAAGGATGGAGGGATATGATTATAATAACAGCTAGCATTTATATAGCATTTTTAAGTATGTAAAGCACTTTACAAGCCATTTCATTTTATCTTTATAACAACTGTTAGATATAGATACTATCATCATTGGCATTTTATACACAGGAAAACTGAGGCATGCAGATTAAGTTATTTACCCAAAGTCACCCAGCTATTAAGTGTCTGAGACCAATTTGAACTCTAGTATTCCACCCACTGGATCACCTAATAGTCTAGGAGAGAAGAAGAAGAAGGCACTTGTATATTAGGTAGAATCACAACCTATATCACATACTATTTCTCACCTGAGCTGTTTTCCAAATTCTTTGACTTCAAATTCAGGTCCTTCACCATTATGATAGCACCTTTTACTTCAACTCCTCCAATATGTCTAATACCATCAAACACCGACTTCTTATAGAGGTTTTGAGGGAACTTGAAAACTCCTGCTCTAAATTGGTACTCTGTCTTAAGTTAGCTTCTCATTTCACATGAATTTTCATAGTGTTTCAGGCTGCCCATTCTCTGAAAAAGCTTCTGAAATCTTAAGTTTTTACTGTGGCTCCAGTGCACCAATTAAAATATGGCTCAGTGATGTACAGCAGTCTCATTAAAGCCAGGGAGAGGTTCTCTTGGCAGGATGCAGTGCCCTCATCTTAACTCTATGAGTGTGCCTTATTCCTTTTTCAGGTCAAGTTCTTTTGAATGATTACTTCGCTTGGCTGTTTGGTTCTGCATTCTTATGAGCAAATAGTCCACCTGAATTGTGAATATTCAGTTGTATCATATTTGTAGACCACTCAACATATACACATAATTTAAATATTCTGCATGGACAAATGAAGGAGAGATTATTTTCATTTCAACAGATGTCTTGGCTTATTATTATAAGGGATTTACCTAAGGATTGCTTTAAACAGTGAGCTATCCTTATGGCTTAAAAGGATCCTGTGTTCAAAAATTCTAGGTACCTACCACTTTTTAGGAACTCATCAGTTATGAGTATATAACTGTACAAACATATAAAGAATTATTGGGTAGAATAGATCTAAGTATGTGTATTTTGTAAATGCTGTTATGGTGTACCCCAGGGCACCGTCAGAGGAAATCCCTTTAATCCAATTTTAGGAATCAAAGGATTTAGAACTGGAAAGAAATTTAGAGATAAGTTAGTCCAATCATACAATTTTATAGGTGAGGAAAATGGACTATAAGAGAGGGGAAAAGAGCCACTCAGATTTTAAGTAGCAAAATTGGATCCAAAACCCAGGTACCATGAAAATACACATTTTAGGAAGGACATTAACAAACTGGAGCTTGCCTGAAGAAGAATCACTGGGAAGGGAAGGGTCCTAGAAATCATGCCAGATGAAGATAAATCAGGAGAACTGGGGATGTATCGCTTGGAACAGAGAAGATATAGAGGGCACTGCTATCTTCTGGTACTTGAGGGAATATCCTTGTGAAAGAGATTAGATTTATTCTACTTGGAGTCAGAATGAAGGGGAAAATGGGTGAAAGTTGATTTAAAGAAAAGGCTTGTTCAAAATGAGAACTGTACAAAGGTGAAATGGGCCATCAATAAGTATGTGATTTACCATTTGCAGAGGTTTTTCGAGCAAAGGCTGAATAATCAATTCCCGATATATTATCATTTCTTTTCATGTTCCTTTTGGGCTGTGTGCCTCCAAAGACCAAGGGGAGGCCCACAGAGGTTGTCACACAAGGATAAGGTGGTTGAGATGGGATTCCAAACAGTTTTCTTCTGGCCACAGTCTACTACTTTAACCTCCATCTTGTCTAGAATCAAAGAATTTTAGGAATTCTAGAGCTGGAGGGAAACTTAGAGGTCATCTGTTTGAATTGTGTCATTTTGTATCTGAGGCAATCAAAATTCAGATATGTTGCTGTAGTCATTGTGGTTATTGTTGAGTTGTGTCCAGTTCTTCTTGACCCCATTTGGAGTTTTCTTGGCAAAGATACTGGAATAATTTGTCATTTACTCTTCCTGTTCATTTTATAGATAGGGAAACCAAGGCAAACAGGGTTAAGTGACTTGCCCAGAGTCACACAGCTAAAAAATGTTTGAAAGTCAGATTTGAAGTCAGGAAGATGAGTCTTCTTGACTCCAGGGCTGGCACTGCACCACCTACCTGTCCCCAAGTGATTTACCCACAGGAAAAAATGGCAGGTGGAGGCTTGAATTTATATTTCCCAACTTTTAGTATAGTGCTCTTTCCATTATGTTTTGCCAAGTCTTATTTTTTGCATCTTAGTTAGATTGTCACAGTCCTATAAATACATACTAGTAATTCCCATGTCTTTGCCCATGGTCTTGTTTATTTCTTTCTCATAAACTGCTCTCCTCTCTCTCTCCCTTTATCTAACCAAGCCCCACCTAACACTCAAGGTCCACCTTTTTCTACGACTTCTTCCCTGATCATTGCTATCCTTCCTGCCATCCAAACCTCCCACTCCAATCCAAAGAGTAAAGACCATCCTAACCTCTATTTCTTCTCCATAATCTACTCAACATTGGAGGTTGTCCCGGGATAGAGCTGAGCTGGCTGAGGGAAAGTATCTTCAAACATACCTTATGCCTTGATAATAGCCCTGGCTTCAGGATTTTGCTGACTCCCTTTTTGATCGACAGAACCAGACATTAGACATTTGCTCTGCTGCTGAGTGTGTACTTCTCCCTTTATCGATTCTCAGGAATTGAGAATCAAAACAACAATACCTTTGTGAAATATAAATATATGTGAAATATAAATATATAGCAATATAAATATAAAGCAATCTATTGGATTCTAAAAGAAGGAAGTTCCTTTTTCTGATCTGCTACTTTCTATCCATCCTTATCAAATCTATTCCTCTGGTGTCCCTATCCTACTGTGCCCTCTAGAATCTTTGTTTTATTGTTACAAAGCACTCTTCATAATAAAAATGTTCCCTCCCCACCAAAAATTACTTCTTATGTATTTTGTATTTAGTAATTCGTGTAAATGTTATTTCTGACCAATAGGATATAAGATCCTTGAGGCTGGGGACTATTTCCTCTTTTGTTTTTGCATGCTTGCATCTAATATAACACTGGACACAGAGAAAGCATTCAGTTAAGGCTTGTGGGATTAACTTATCTCCCTCTCCTTTGGACATCTAAAATCATAGCATTTTAAAGTTAAATGGGACTTAAGAGGTCATCTCATTTAACCTGATCATTTTATAGACCAAGAAATCAAAACCCAAGGAAATTAAAATCATGTGCCCAAGGTCACACTATTGTTTAGCAACCTTCCTAGGACTAACTCGCCAGTTCTCAGTTTCCTACCTACCCTGAGCTGGCTTACTGCTCTAGCACTTAAGAGTATGTATCATCCTCCTTAGTCCTTAATTATTCCTTACTTTATACCCCTTGTGGTAGTTTCCTGTGTATTATTAGGTTCACCTAAATCTCTTGACAAGCATCACTACATCCTACAACTTCTTAGCTCTCTTAGCAACAGCTCAGTATTAGGTACATAATAGATGATGATTGAGTCCTAGTGATTGATAATAAACATGAGTCAGAAATCTAGTGAATATGTGCCCCCTCTTACAGAGAAAAAATGTTTCAAGGTCACATGAATATCAAGGCTCAGGAGTCTTCTTCCTCTCTTTTGCCCATACACAGCACCTGGAGACCCAGCTCATTAAGATGAGGTTCCATCTCATTACTGTGGCAGCCCTTGCTGGAGCCCTTAATTTCTCATGTTAAAACAGCAAATGAGATGATTCAAGCATGATTTCTAATAGGTACCATGGGTCAGTCGTTATTCATTTGTTCTAATGCTTTTCACTTGATTGGCTGAGATGAAAATTTGCCCTGATCCTGGAGAGGGCTATAATTTAGTTTTATGCCCATACTAAACCCAGATGCATAAAGAGGAAAAAGGTTGGGAAAGATGATCATGTTTGAGCTGCTTCCCAGCAGCATATATAGTGAGCTACTTTTCACTGGGACTGAATCAGATAGATTCAATGAGGGATTGTGCTAGGCAGAAAGTGGATATTATCCACAAGTTGCTGAGCACCAGGTTAACCCCTTAATGTAAACCAGTAGGGCACTGGTAAGTTTATAACACCCAACTTTGTTTTTTTTAAGATGTATTCAAAACATAATTTTAAGTTTAATTGACATCATTAACATCTTGTCCATCACTTTCTTAAGTCTAGACAATCAACCAAGACTTGGTTTGTAAATTTTGCCATTTTGAGGTATAAATGTTCATGCTTAAAATTTAACAATAATCTCTTTTCAGCTGGCTTGATCTGGTTTCAGCACATCCTATGCATATAAAATAAGGCTGGAAAGGCAAGTTGGGGTTAGACTGTGGAGGACTTTGAAGAAGATTCAAGTATTTTAATCCGTTACATAATAAGAATACAGAGTTTATTATATTTTAGTTAGGAAGCAAGAGCGATCTGAAAGCTTTTTGTGTCAGGGAGTGACTTGATATGAGTTAGGTATTTGCAAGCTGAGTTTGTCAGGTGAGAAGACTTGATCCAAGCAAAAACACTATGCCATAATACAAGGTCATTAGGACCATTTTGTTCTTTCCTAACAACATTAAATTAAATGGACCTCTTTTAAAATATCATTATTTCTCATTATCTGTGCTAATGGAATAGAAAATATAATACAGTAGATAATCTCCAAATTTCCAATATGTGACTTTTGAATGTATAATATAATTTTCTTTATCATAAGATTTACCCTTCTAATTATGTTTTGCAGTTGCTTAATAATAAAATTAGCTCTCATTCCTTGAGATCATTTGACAATTTATGAGTCATATTGGGTGATAATAGGGAAACCATATTAAAAAGGAATATTTGCTAGAGATAATAGTAATTTGCTAGAGAAACTGAATGGTAGTTATAGAGTTACCTAGAACTCGAGAAGAATGGGGATTAAGTCCTACTTCTGATACATCCTGGTCCTGTAACCACCTGGCAAGTCACTGGACTTCTTAGTGTCTCCAGTCAACTCACCAAGGCAATAAATGGCAGACAAATTGATGGAGAACTTTTATTCTAGGCAACGTTCTGAGACTACAAGTTGTAGAGAAAAGGCCAATGTGCATTAGTGGGAGTTCTGTATACCATTGAAATCACAGTCCATATCCCTTCCATCTCAATAATCATACTATTGTTTGTATTTATAGAGCACTTTTAAATAGTTTTAAGATCTTACCAAATCATTCTTAAAGCTTCTTTGTTTTTATATAGTAGAGACACAGAAAGCTCTGTCATTCTCATTTTGCTCATATGAAGATTGTGCCAGAAAATGGTCAGGTGACTTATTTATGGTCCCACAGAGGGAAGGATGGAGCTGTTACAAAACCACAAATCTTGTTGTTGAGCCATTTCAGCCATGACCTACTTTATGACCCTATTTGGAGTTTTCTTGGTAAAGATACTAGAGTGGTTTGCCATTTCCTTCTTCAGCTCATTTTACAGATAAGGAAACTGAGGCAAACAAGGTATGTGATGTGTCCAGGGCCCCACAGCTAGTATGTGGCTAAGGCTGGATTTGAACTCAGGAAGATGAGTCTTCTTGACTTTGGAGATAGCAGTCTATTCATTATACCACTGACTCCCAAATTCTCCCTATGATACAGGCCAATTCACACTCATTCTTCAGTTTAACTGTTCACCAGCCTTAGGTCTGTTTGTTTTATTCACTGAGGCACTCTTTTTTGAAGGGAAGAAGATTACAGAATCCAACACTACACCAATCCGAGAACTGTATTGACCAAAACTTTGTTGCCATGGTTCCTAGATGGCAGGATGCCTCTGTAAGGACCAGTACTTAAGAACTAATGCGACTCCACCTCACAGGTTGGGGGTGTTTGTTTCTATGTGCTACTTTAAGCTTCATTTGTTTCTATATTCCCTTAAAGGAGGTTCATCTGGAACTTATAAGGATCTCAAAGGGACTCAAAACATGCCCACAAATCTGCTAGGGGTGCTCACCCCAAATCGCCCCCTCTCATCCATGTACACACCTTCAGCTTGCTTGACTCATCAATAACTTATTACTCTCTTACCCTAGCTCACAGGGATCACTCCAAGACTAAATTCCACTCCATACACAATTTACAGCACTCTTCATCTTAATCACCCAGAACATCATCCCAACTATCCAATTACTAGCTTTAGGAGAACATCATATAAAGATGCCAAGAGGATAATCAGTCACTTTGGACAGCTAGGAGCTCTTTTCAAACCTGTCACACAGCTGCTACATTTTCAGAGTCTCACTTCATTAGTTTCAATTGCATTTGAAAAATCTTGTGTGTGCCTTAGTTTCCTTACGTGCTTAACACTGTGAAGAATATATCTCATCTTGACTCCCTCATCTATCAATTCCCAGGGAATGTTGTGAAGACAAACCAAGTTATTATTGTCAAGTTCTTTTGCAAAGGTCAGGTGCTTTAGAAATGCCAAGTAAAGATGAATCCCCAATATATGAATGTTTAGGTCATGTTCCAAAAATAATTTTTATGCTAGTCCTCTATTGTGTATTGCTCAATACACATTTTCTCATAAAAATAATATGGTCTAAGTCACAGAATGGTAGCTTTCTCTTATTTAACTCTTAGATATGCCTAAATGATACAATCTTATTAGAGTCATAGATTCAGGGCTAGAAGAGATCCAAGAAGTCATCATGACCAACTCTTTCATTTTACAGATAAGGCAACTGAGGAATACTCATGACAAGTAAGTGTCTGAGGCAGAATCTGAACTGAGATCTTTATGAATCTATCCACAAAGAGTCCAGTACTCTACCCATACATAACTCTGTACTATATTTGTTCCATATGGGAATACATTTGTAGTGGAAAAAAGTCTGACCTCCCTTTTATTTCCCCCACCTAACAAGCAATAAGGACTCTGCTAGCTCAGCTACATATGAGGATATTTTGGAGAGGAAGGGATTAAAGTGGAATGGAGGATAGGAGGAAAGTAGTGACGGGTAGGGATAGGGACTCTGGTATGGACTGGGGAGGAAATTGAAGTATTTATGTAGGTAATTATTATTTATATAAGTAATGAGCATAAGAGTGCATGTGTTTGTAAGGAAGGTTTTATGTAGACTTTAACTACATAAACATGAACTAGTTTTGCTAAAAGCAACAAGAACAATTTGGACTTAAAGATAAAGAACTATAGAGGTAGGATCTTTGACAAGGTATAAGCCCCCAGGAACTTTTTTTTATTTTGGTGTGGCTTTCCTAGTTTACCTCCCTCATTATGAAGAATGAATTAACTTGGAGTTTATAGACTCCTCCTAAGGGTGCATGGATAGATTTCAGGGGGTCCATGCACTTGGATGGGAAAAATTACATCTTTACCTTCATTAACCTCTATGTGAAATTTAGCATTTCTTTCAATTATGAATTTTTAAAAATAAGTATCTCAAGACTCTTCCAAAAAAGTCCATGGAACACAAAAAGGCTAAGAACGCCTGCATTAAATCATCCCCTCCTTTCTATCATATATCCAGGAGATCCTATTGGAGCAGTATGACTCTCCATTTAGCAGGTTTTCTTTCTGAGTCAAGAATAGAGGTGAAGGGCCAGGTGCACACTCAGAGAGGATGGTCATCTATACAATAAGAATCTGAGGGATGGATGGATCCCAGTGGTTTTTTTTTTACTCCTCCCTGTTTGTCTCAATTTTCCTCCCATACTAAAAAGTTCCCTTGAGAAGCTGGAATGGACTGAAATATTATGAGGGGAGGGGAGCAAAGGCTTGGTCAGAGGGTATAGAAAATATTCCTATACCTTCAGCAACAAGAAATAATTGAGCTTAGCACCTTACTAGGAAAAAGAGGAAATAGGCAGAATAGGACGTTATCAGATGTCATGCTTCTTCTATATATACCCCATGCCTGGCCTTTTCCTACTTGGGTGAAGTAGCTTCAAGTTGTATTGTAAATTCTGTCTCCTTCCTATCATTTCCCCTTTTTCCCTTCCCCCACACACAAATGGAAATGAAGTATCTTCCTTCCACTTTACAGCTTTATGTCCTAAGGTCTAAGGTCTTTCCTCTTTACCTCCAAACTGAATTTGCCCTAAAAAGTTGATTTAAGGCATTTTTTCATTCTGCTTGCCTTAGGTAGATTTTGTGGGTCTTGCACCAAGTACCAGTATCACTAACTAAACACCAGAACTTAGTCCTAAGGGACAGAGGGAGGGGAGAACAGAAGAAAACTGGGTTTTCTTCCAGAATGGGAGAAATAGAGAAAGTTTCATAGCCATTGGGCTACCTATCCGGGGTTCTTGATTTCCAGAAGTCTTTCACATAAAAGGGATGTGGGAAAGTCAGGTGTCTTATAGAAGCTGGGCATTGCCTTTATTTAAGATGTGGAGAAAAATGCCAAGGAAGACCCAAATATGAAGATATGGGTCACAGAGTCTCCCTTGTCTCCTCGCCTGACATTTACTAGGTTAATAAAGTTAAGAGGGAAGACTTTTCATTACTCTTGTTTTATGGAGTGAGTACCAACTTCCATCACTAACCAGGCATTTTTTAGAAACATCAAATTCACAGAAGTCTATTTATTTCTAAGGCAGAGGGGGAGGAGAAGAAGGAAGACGGGTGGTCAGGACCTTCTAAACTTTTCATCCTCTATAAATAGGTTCAATTTTCTCTCGCTGTAGGTGGGACACATGTTAGGCTGAATTTTGACCTCTTTCCTCACCTGCTCACTTCTAATGAAGAACTAAAATCAGAATGCATGAAAACACCTCTCCGTCCTATGGGCTGAGATGAGGGGAGGATCAGGTGGTAGGAAAGGGGTGATTTGCACAGCTAATAGGTCTGCCAACTATTGGACAGCATCACTCAACTTGTTCTCCTATAAATAAGTCTCCTCTTTCTTACCACAAAGATTTTATTCCCCACAGGGTGGAAAAGCTTCAAGGAAACATAACAGAGTTTTCTTTCTTTATTTTTCTATATTTATTCTATTTGATTTCTGTATAAAGTGAAGGGAGAAAAGTGCCTTTATATCTTGAACACAAAAACTCAATTCAGTCTTTCAGGTATCAAATAAATAGTGGAAATTGTGGGCAGCCATGGAAAATGTAGAATTTACTCATTCTGACCAAGCTGTCTTCCAACAGATGAACTTAAATTCCATGAAAAGAAAGAAAATAAATAATTCTCTGTTGCCTACTTAAGGATTTCTCAATAGCTATGCTTCCCTCTGTTTCCTTTCTGAATATCCTCAGTGTCATATGGTTCTCTGACTCGACATAGAGTTAATGAAATTGTAAACACATCTGTTAACTGAATAGTTATTCTTGTAGAGTAAATAAGCTACTTTAACCTTTCAGTCTAGATAATGGAAATAGCTTGGTTTCATCTATTCACTCATTGCCTTTCTTTTCCCCCACTCCAAAATAAGAAAATAAATGACCTCAGATTTGAGATACTCTGGAAGTCATAACCCATTAAAAACCATAGCCCCCAAGCACTCACTTAAATGTTTGTTTTTATAAGCCAGCCAGTAGAGATATTAACTCAAAACAAAAGACATCCATTGAATCAAATATTGAAGTAATATATATATATATATGAATGACTAGTAGATAAAAACAAAAGGCATCAATTGTGTTGTTTTAAGAAGAAAAGATCTTCCTAAGGATATATTTGTTCTTTTACATATTACTCCACTACCAGTGGAATAAGGCACATACACAAACAGATGCATGCAAAACATGCATGTCCAAGGAACATGCAAAGGAACTTGGTATGTGTGTAGAATGTATGTACACATGCAGGTCTGCCTATGTATTACAATAATATTAACATGATACTCTCTTGCATTGTCTCTGCTGTGTTTTTCTTTACTCTTTTCTGGATTTCAGCTCTTCCCATCTACTGACTCCCTGATCCTTTTCATCAGGATGCAGTCACTAGAAAGCCTTTCCCTGCTGAGAAAAGGCTGAGTTCTTTTAATTTATAACACCATCTATGAGCTTTCATTCCTCTTTAAGGGTAGAAGAACAAAAGCCAGACAGAGTGACCCTCCAAGCTAAGATGGATTCTATTCTTTTGACCACCTATTACAAACAGTAATAACAAAACTGACTTTGACTTCCTTTTGAATGGCATTCAAATAAAGTTGAATAAGAACAAAAGCTAAGCCAAAATAATAATAATAATAATAATTGCCCAGAACTGGTTCATGTTATGTGTGTGTGTGTGTGTGGGTGTGTGTGTGTGTAGTAGACCTATGATTCACCAACAGAAGAAACATGCTTCTTAGTGAGAAAACTTCCTCTACAAATACAGATTAGCACTTTTTCTGCAACTTATAGTCTACAAAAGATACTCATAGCATGGAGAAGTTATATGACTTTCCCAGCCAGCATGAGCCCAAAATGGGACTTGAATCCAGGTCAGCTCTCTATCTACTCTGCATTGCTGCCTTTCCTCCTATAGCTCAGATAAATGATTACAAAGTAATTTTTGAAGGATGCAGTAGAAAGGATAGATTTTGGGTTCAAATCTTGACTCTGCCACTTATTATGACTTTAGGAGAATGGATTATACTAGAAAAAGCACTTTCTCCGCAGTCACAAAATCTACATTCAAATCCTGCTTTGGATACACATTACTTGTGAAAACTTCAACTTTCCTTTTTTGTAAAATGAGGTCTTTAAGTTCTCTGTCAGCGTTCAATCTGAAATCTCAATCCTGAAGACCATATATAAGTAAGGGATTACTATAGGAAATGGGCATTATTAGATTCAACTTTAAACTTTCTTTTCCAGGAGAAGTTGGTATAGCTGACCATTGAATTTCCTTCTGGTCATGAAGTATTGTTATTCTGTGACTATATCAATGTTTCTTTCCTTTTTCTCTTTTTTTCTTTCTCAGTGCATGAAAGTATGGCAGCTTTTCCACTTACTCCTTTTAAAGCTAGACATCAGTTGAGCCTCAGAATACTCTGGCAGAGATACTTAGTCTAAGAATTAAATTGAGATACACTTTCATTAGTCACTTGTAGCCCTTAGTAAATGAAGCAGCTTAGGATTTACCTTTGAATTTCTCCAGCTGCAAAAATATGCACAAAAATGCAAAGAGACCTACAAAAGGATTCTGCCTGACCTAAATGAAGTGTTAGAAAACTGCAAACCACCCAAAATATTTGTGTGAGAACTAAGGAGAAAGTTTTTAAGGGACGGGGAAGAAAGGAGTACCAGGCAGGTTTTATGAGGAATGGGACATTTGAGTTAGTGCTGAAAGGGTGGGTAGAATTTCAGCAAGTAATGAGCACAAGGGAAGGCATTCCATGCATAAGGCATAATATAAACAAAGGCATGGAAGTAGGAAAACCTAGAACATGTTTATGGCTCTCCTAACTGGAGCTATATTTTTGCTTCCAAACAGGAAGAAACATTGCCTTGTGGTATAGCTGCAGGTGTGGGCTGTGCTCTCTTTGTGGAATATCAATAACTGCTCCAAAATTCTTTGCCAGTGATGAAATCTGCCACATATATGACAGTTCCTACTGTCTGTCAAACTCTCTCCTGAGATGAGCAAGCCAGTAAAAAAAAAAAAAGTGCAAAATCTTGTGTGGATTTAGCACCCATAGTTTCAGGGTCCCTCAATTAAAATCTAAAGGTTGATCTCCTCTGATCATTGACCAAATGAACAATCCTAGCCTCTCAATAGGGCACAGGAAAGAAAATTGACTACATAGGGCATTGAAATGTAATCATGATGGCATCTGGGTTGCTTAGGTTTAGGGGGAGAATTCCTGTCATTTTGAAGTAGATTTGGCATCATTTTCTCAGTTGAAAACAATCAACTTGCTCCTTGGAGATAGGCTGTTGCTGTAGTAACTCAGCAGCGAATATTGAACAAAAGAAAAAGTTATTAAGGATGGGCAGAGCTGTGAGGTCCCCAAACCCAAAAGGAAGCAATTTCCCCATCTCTTTGTCCTCATTTTTCCCCATCCCTCCCAGTGTCTTTATATAAAAAAACAGAAAATTAGTTGTAGGATCATAGATTTAGAGCTATTGAAATCATTTAGTCCAACTTCCTCATTTTATCAAAACCTATGTAGGTGAAACAACTAGTTTAAAGTCATGCAGGGATCTGAAGGCGAATTTGAACCCAGATCCAGCAAACCCTTCATGATGCTATATTGCTTTTTGTTATATTCATAATTATTCTGTCTCTCTTATTACTCACAGAGACTTTAATTATTAATATTCTGCAACCTATTTATGCCCATCCTGGTATCAATCCAGCATCCTTTGGACTTCCAACAGCTGGGATTCTTTGTAAAGAGAGTTGCTCTGTGATTCACAACTATGTAGCATTAGAAGAGAAAATTATTGTTTAAAAACAAAAATGATGTGCCTTTGTGGCAGGAGCACTCGGGATCATTGAAAGAACTTGCCAGTTTCTCCTTTGTGGCCAAGCTAGATCTTCTCTTCCTGGTAGATTATGAGTTTGTTTCATTACCCATCTGCCATATTTGCCCAACAATAAAAAAGATGTGCCTTTGTGTCAGGAGCACTTGGGATCATTGAAAGAACTTGCCAGTTTCTTCTTTATGGCCAAGGTAGATCTTCTCTTTCTGGTAGAGTATGGGTCTATTTCATTACCCATCTGCCATACAAACATGGTATGATGAGCTCATACCATGTTACCTAAAGATATATCATCATCTAGGCAAAAGATGCTCTTATTCCTTTCATCACTCAAGGAATTTTCCTCACTTCCTTTCATAAGTGTTTACTTAAAAATGGCCTTAAGGTCTCCCATTGCATCCAGGGTCGTCCCCAGTGATCTTGATCTTTATCAGAGCCACTCAGGTGGCTCTGAAGGAGAAAGTATGGCAGATGACTTTGCATAACCCTGCCTCACTTAAATCCAATTCACTTACATGTCATGGAATCAATTTCCTGATGTTATGGCACTCTTCATCGAATGAAGGATAAACAATTCATAAATGGCAGCCAATAATCAAAAAACATTTATTAAATACCTACTATGTGATAAACATTATGCTAAATATTAGAGATAAAAAGAAAGGCATGCCGGTCTCTGTCCTCAAGGAGCTTATAATCTAACAGGGGAAAGCAACACATAAAAAGAAGTTAAAAGAGTAAGGGGTCAGGATGAAACCTTGAACCTAGGATAGAAAATGATCTGAGGAGGTATGAGTTACAAAGATGATTTCATCTTGCAGAGTAATGAGTTTCTGGAGATTGTGAAATCCAAGAGGTCAACAAGGTGGGAAATGATAAAGTGAATTCCCTGAGTACTTCCTTAATGGTAGAGAACAAGCCACTGGTGCATTGAAGATTCATGAATTGCCTCTTTGAACAATCCCTTAAGAATCATAGTTGTTACCTCTCCTCTACATCCTCCCCTTAAAGAAACAGAAGGAGTCTTTAGCCAAAGAAATCCCCAGAGAACTTCTTTTACTTCATGCATGGATCTAATCATACTTATCTACTCAAAAATCTTGAACAGATCCTTACTTCTTACTGAGTAAAATTCAAATCCCTTTACTTTTCTGGATCTTTAGATCCTTTACAATATGATGCTATCTGATTTTTCCAGGCTTATAGCTTACTCTTCTCCATCATACACTCTATACTTTAGTTGTCAAACTAGACTACTCTTTGTCCTCTGAGTACCTACAAGTTCCTATCTCATTGCCTTTGCTTATAGTCCTCCCTCATTTAAACCCAGTTAACTTATAAGTTCTGACATCATCTTCCTGATTATGATCCTCTTCGAGAATGAAGGATAAATAGTAAACGAACCCTAAACTTAAAAATCCTTTCTTTTCCTCTGCTAATTTTTTACTTCAATCTATTACTAGTTTGTAATGTCTACAAGGGCTCATTTTTAATAAAATTATTAATTAAGTGATTTGTTAGTTAATTACTATTAATTAATTATTCCTATCTCAAACTTGTCACAGTACTTTGCACATAATAGGTGCTTAATAAATGTTGATTAGTTGTGGAATTGAATTGATAAATTAATCAATAGAATATGTGCTCCTATGATTGTTGGTAAGATTGTCATTTAATATTAACCTAGTGATAAATAAATAAGATGTGAAAGACTGAATGAACCATAAATATGTCATATTTACTTTACTTTTCAGGAAGACAGTTACACAAGGCAAATTTCTTTCAGTCCACAAAATTCAAACCCAGAAAAAAATGGAGTAGTTTTTTGTATAGCTCCTGCTATGTGTAAGGCTAAGTGCTTTACAAATATTATCTCATTTAATGCTCATAATAACCCTGAATAGTAGGTGCTGTTATTTTTCTTATTTATAAATGAGGAACCTGAGGCAAACAGAGTTAAGTGACTTGCCAGAATCACATAGATAGCAAGTATCTAAGGCTGGATTTGAACTTAGGGCTTCCTAACTAAGGGTCTGGCACTCTATATACTACACCCTCTTGCTGTTTCTTGATAGTCCTATGATCCTATATGATCCTATAATCAAACTTCCGCCATTAGATCTTTCTTTTCTTTTTTTTTTAAATTTCAGTATTATTTTGTTTTCCCAAATACATGTAACAATAGTTTTCAATATTCATTTTTGTAAGACTTTGTGTTCCAAAATTTTCTCCCTCCCTCCCTTACCTTCCCCTTCCCCAAGACAGCAAGTAATCTGACATAGGTTAAATATGTGCAATTCTTGTAAACATATTTTCATATTTGTCATGTTGTGAAAGAAAAATCAGACCAAAAGGAAAAAAAAACATGAGAAAGGAAAAAAAAGGTGTAAATACTATGCTTCATAGATCTTATTTTCACTAAAATTTGGCCTTCTTGGTATTCCTGTGTCCTTATATATTTTATCATATGCTTTTAAAAACATGATATTGGGGGAGTTCATAAACTTTGCCAGCTACCAAAGAGATACATGACAGAAAAAGGTTAAGAACCTCTGTTTTAGGGGTTTCATATTTTGGGTGAAAGAATTAGCATGGCCAATATATGAAGATAACATCGTTTCCTAGAGTCTTGTGACTGTGTTGAGTTCTTCTAATTCAACAGCTTGGACACAAAAGCAGCTCTGGGTAACCTGAATCAGGTCAGGTGTAAGGGAACTGGAACAGGAGGAATGGTGGATAGCCTGCTTTACTAGCACTAGCTCATGGCCATGCAGAATGTTTTAATAGGCAAAATAATGCTAACATTTATAGAAACTTAGGCTATAAAGTAGTACCTGGGCTGAAAGGGCTGATGGAGAAAGGGAAAAATAAGAATAGCCAACATTTTAAGATTAGCAAAGTTTCCACATTATCTCATTTCATCCTCATAATAAATGGGGAGGTAGCTGCTATAATTATTCCCATTTTAAAGATGAGGAAACAGGCTGAAAGAGGTTAATTAATTTAGCAAAGATTACATAGCTATTAAGTGTCTAAATCAGGTTTTGTACTCAGATATTCCTGATTAACTCTAACCCTTTCATCTCTATACCATCAAGGTACCATTAAGATAATGCTAAAGGAGAATGGTGACACAACTGAATGAAATAGAAAAGACAGAAAAGGGGAAGGTGTGGAAAAGGAAATGTTTGGTTTGGTATAGGTTGAATATGAAGTGATGGAGAGAAATCAAGGTGAATATGACTAGTGGGTACCTTGAGTGGTAAATCTGAAGCTCTGGAGAAAAAAGGAATAGGACTGAAGATTATAAGAAGTTAGATGTAATGATAAATGTGGAAATATATGTAAAAGGATTGCACATATTTAACATATATTGGATTACTTGTTGTCTAGGGGAGAGGGTGGGGGGAAAGGAAGGAGAAAAATTTGGAACACAAGGTTTTACAAGAAACTAGTTTTCTATATATTTTGAAAATAAAAGGTTATTATTTTTAAAAAAAGATTGTGTGATATTCAATTTTGAAAGACTTGGTTCTTCTCAGTGATTCAGTGATCCAAGGAAATTCCGATGAACTTTGGATAGAAAATGCCATCCACCTCCAGAGAAAGAACTATAGAGATTGAATATAAATCAACACATACTATGTTCACTTCTTTTTTCTGTTTTTTTTCTCTTTTGTGATTTTTCTCTTTTGTTCTGATTTTTCTCTTTCAACATGTTTCATAAAGAAATGTATATTAACATATTGGACTACTTGCCTAGGGAAGGGAGTGGAGGTTGGGGGGGAAGGAATTGGAACACAAGGTTTTGAAAGAGTTAATTTTGAAGAATTATCCATGCATGTATTTTGAAAAATAAAAAGCTTTAATAAAAATCTATGACAATTAAAAAAGAAATGTCTATTAAACAAAATAAAACAATTAATAAAAAAGGAGTTAGGTGAATATAGAAAACAAATGGCTCCTTAGGAATGAATGAGATTGTCAAGGGAGGGAATGTAAAGAGAGAATATATATCAGTATTGATGACAGAGCCTTAAGGAACATCAACATTGAAGAGTTGGGAAGAGGAAGATGAGAAAGTGAAGGATAAAAGGAAGTAGTTAGAGAGGCAGAAGATCCTGCAGAGTTGACTATCTTGGGAGCCAAGAGAACATCATGTAGCTAAAGGAAGGGAGGGGTCAACAGCATTAAATATTTTAGAGAAATCAAGAGGACAAAGACTGAAAAAACACTTTTGGATTTGATAATAAAGAGGTTGTTGGCAACCTTTGAAAGGGGATCATCAGTAGAGTGATGAAGACAAGGGCAAAGCAGAGATAAAACTATGTCATCACATATAGATTACCTTTTCAAGCAGTTTGTTGGTGAAAGAAATAGCCTGATGTAATAAAAAGAGGAATTTTTAGTATTGGGAATAGACTGGAGTAGAAATAATACTGTTTCCACCCTTTGTCATGCCCACAAACAGTTGGCCTTGGAAAAATTGGAGAGAACCTATCTGCTAATAGGGAAGACTACCTAGAATTATCTGAGCTCCAAAAGCCAAACATTTCCCTGGAACAGACTATTCAGAGTTCCCAGATATATTTGCATGGCTCTTCTTTTCTCTAATGGTGCAGTTTTAAGCACTATGATATACATTGTTTCTGGAGGGTAAAGGATTAAAGCATTTTGGGGTAGAATGGTTTTTCTATCACCACTCAAATCATAACACTATTTATACTGCAACATTGTAAGTCTAACCATCCCTTATATTTAAGGTTTCTACATTCACATCTACAAATAGTGTTTCAAGTGCCTCACTGCTATATACATTTGAGGGCATTGGCTCACTTCTATTCTGGATTGGAAGGTACATGTATTCCTTCCAATTCTGAAATGCAAGGATTCTATTCCAAGCCCCTGCTGCATGTGCTAAGTACTCTTACCAGATGAGCTATTGTAAATTGACTTGTGGTCTGTAATGGGGAGAGAGGAAAAACAGCAGCCCTATACAAACCAGTCTTCAGTGACTAAGGGCCAGTGCTCAAGTGATCTTATAGATGTATTCATAATTAATAGGGCTTCAGGTAATTACATTTTAACTCAAAATTACTCATATAAGCTTGAAATTTCATTTAGCAATCTCAGGAAAATACGATGCTCCACAAAAATTTGCCTTTAGGGGGAGAAATCTTTCATCTTTAAAATTCATAAAAATTCATGCCCAAACTTAGCTACAGCTTCTCAACTAGATAGTTGAACTGAGGTGATGTCTTCATCTTTTGGGGAGTGATAGAAAATGAACCATAGAAGTAGGAGTCTGGGTCTTTATTAGTTGAATGCAAATTGCGAGTCAGGGATAGCCCCCAGTAGTGAGCAGGTTGAGGAAGGATGTGGATCATTTTAGGAGAAGAGATTTCCTGGGTTGGTTGAATCAGTGAAGGTACACATGCACACTTCTAAGACTCATTTATTGATGGATACATAAAGGCTAGATAAACAATAAGAAGCAATGTTCTGTGTGTCAAAATGAATCCCTGATGTTTCTAGTCATCTTCTAAAAAGAATAGTGGAAATATTAATATCACCATGGGATGAATTCTCTATCCTTGAAGCCTTTTTGTTCCATTGTCAGAGAATGAAACTTGCCCATTTGTCTGAACCATAGATAATAGAATCATAGATTTAGAAAATGAAGGAACCTAGGAGACCACTGAGACTATCCCCCTCATCCCCTGCCGCCCACAGGTTTAGAGAAATGATGTGATTTAAACAAAGTTAACCTCCTTGAAGATACAAAAACAGACTCTGAACATCAGGAGACATAGATTATGGCCCTACCTTTTCTTAGTCACTTTGGGTAAATCATTCAATTTTGCTAATTTAATCTAGAGACAAAACTAGAACCTGGGTTCAAGAAGGTTTGAACTCAAATCTGGCCTCTCACACTTACTATCTATGTGACCCTGAATAAATCACTCTAACTCTGCCCCAGTTCCCTCATCTACAAAATGGAATTAGTAATAGCACTCTTTGTGTTGTTACAAGGCTTAAATGAAATAATATTTATAAAGTACTCTACGAATTTAAACCCTTGCTATTATTATCTTTGTCATCCTTATTTCCCTCAACTAAAAATGAGGGTAAAAGAATTGCTGGAATATTGGATAAAAGGGGACCTGGATTGCAGAGTCCATTCAGTTCCTCCAAGTAATGCTATTAGGCAATAAATTGGAACAAGATTCTACTCTTTTCAGTAAAGTCCATTTCTACACTGACAGAGACTTACATTGATGAAATTTCAAGCTTGGACTAAAAAAGAGTGGGGGTAAGGGTGATGGAAGTGAATAATAATGTAGTATTTACAGCATATAGTGAATAATACTATGGTATTTGTAAGGATCAAATGAGATAATAGGAACAAAACTCTTTGTAATAGCTAAATGCTATGTAAATGTAAATAGTTTAATTAGTGGTAGTAGTAGCAGTGGTGGTGATGGTGGTAATAGTAATAGTGGTGGTAGTAATAGTAGTAGTAGTAGTAGTGGTAGTAGTGGTAATAGTAGTAGTAGTTGTTGTTATTGTTGTTTGAAACTGTCTAGTCATTGGGCTATTTTGTGGAGAACTATCAAAATGTCTTTCTTCTGAGGGAATCAGGCTCTTTTGGGACTGAGCTACCTGCTATCTCTAAGTGGCAGCTACCCACATACACAATGCATACATTTTGAGATAACTGCAGCAGATTTGCAAGGTGAAAGCTAAATTCAAAGTCTTTGGTGGCAAGGAAATGTTTGGAAGGCACAAAGCCCTCCGAGGGAAGTGATGTTCTGAGCACTGTTAGTAAATTATCAAACAAATGATCTTAATGTATGCCCAGAGTAGTGCTAATCATTGGGAGTTGGAGCATAGAATGAATGGGATATGATTGCTGTTTCAAGGAGACTAATCTAGTTTGGAAACAAAATTTTTTTTTTTATATTTAAGAATAATTTATTATCAGGAAAGCTTTATTAGTGAAATGTGAAAATCAGGAAAATAGACAGAAAAAAAATAGATATGTTTAAATGAGATAACAATGGACATTACATACA
>JAJPUD010001634.1:235066-252817 GCA_023553655.1 Myrmecobius fasciatus | reverse complement strand
TTATCCCAGCAGTTTTTGTCAAATAGTGAGTTTTTATCCCAAAAACTAGGGTCTTTGGGTTTATCGAACACTAGATTACAATTGTCATTGAGTATTTTGTTCTGTGAACCTAACCTATTCCACTGATCCACTACTCTATTTCTTATCCAGTACCAAATGGTTTTGGTGACCACTGCTTTATAATATAGTTTTAGATCTGGTGCAGCTAGGCCACCCTCATTTGCATTTTTTTCATTAATTCCCTTGAAATTCTTGACCTTTTGTTTTTCCAGATGAATTTTGTCGTTATTTTTTCTAGTTCAGTTAAATAATCTCTTGGGAGTTTGATTGGTATAGCACTAAATAGATAGATTAGTTTAGGTAGTATTGCCATCTTTATTATATTCGCTCGACCTATCCAAGAGCACTTGATGTTTTTCCAATTGTTTAGATCTGACTTTATTTGTGTGGAGAGTGTTTTGTAGTTTTGCTCATATAGATCCTGACTTTCCCTTGGCAGATATATTCCCAAATATTTTATACTATCGATAGTTATTTTGAATGGAATTTCTCTTTGTATCTCTTGCTGTTGCATTTTGTTGGTGACGTATAAAAATGCTGATGATTTATGTGGATTTATTTTGTATCCTGCAACTTTGCTAAAGTTGTGGATTAATTCTAATAGTTTTTTAGTTGATTCTCTAGGGTTCTCTAAGTAGACCATCATATCATCTGCAAAGAGTGATAATTTGGTTTCCTCATGACCTACTGTAATTCCTTTAATCTCTTTTTCTTGTCTTATTGCCAAGGCTAGCATTTCTAATACAATATTGAACAGTAATGGTGATAGTGGACAACCTTGTTTCACCCCTGATCTTATTGGGAATGGTTCCAGTTTATCACCATTACATATGATGCGAGCTGATGGTTTTAAATAGATGCTACCGACTATTTTAAGGAAAAGTCCATTAATTCCTATACTCTCTAATGTTTTTAATAGGAATGGATGTTGAATTTTATCAAATGCTTTTTCTGCATCTATTGAGATTATCATATGGTTTTTGTTAGTTTGGTTATTAATATAGTCAATTATGTTAATAGTTTTCCTAATATTGAACCATCCCTGCATTCCTGGTATAAATCCTACCTGGTCATGGTGTATTATTCTAGGAATGATTTTCTGTAATCTCTTTGCTAATATTTTATTTAAGATTTTTGCATCAATATTCATTAAGGAGATTGGTCTATAATTTTCTTTCTCTGTTTTTGTTTTACCTGGTTTAGGTATCAGTACCATGTCTGTATCATAAAAAGAGTTTGGTAGGAGTCCTTGATTCCCTATTTTTTCGAATAGTTTATATAATATTGGAGTTAACTGTTCTTTAAATGTTTGGTAGAATTCACATGTAAATCCATCTGGTCCTGGGGAGTTTTTCTTAGGGAGTTGATTAATGACTTGTTCTATTTGTTTTTCTGAAATGGGACTATTTAAGTAATTTATTTCCTCTTCTGTTAATCTGGGCAATCTATATTTTTGTAGATATTCCTCCATTTCACTTAGGTTATCAAATTTATTGGCATACAGTTGGGCAAAGTAACTCCTGATTATTGCTCTAATTTCCTCTTCATGGGTGGAGGGTTCTCCCTTTTCATTTTTGAGACTAACAATTTGATTTTCCTCTTTCCTTTTTCTAATTAAATTAACTAGAGGTTTATCTATTTTGTTGGTTTTTTCATAAAACCAACTTTTAGTTTTATTTATTAATTCAATAGTTTTTTTACTTTCAATTTTACTAATCTCTCCTTTTATTTTTAGGATTTCAAGTTTGGTATTTGATTTGGGGTTTTTAATTTGTTCTTTCTCTAGCTTTTTTAGTTGAAAGCCCAATTCATTGATTTTCTCTTTTTCTATTTTATGCAAATAAGCATCTAGAGATATAAAATTTCCCCTTATTACCGCTTTGGCTGTATCCCACAAATTTTGGTATGTGGTCTCATTATTGTCATTCTCTTGAATGAAATTAGTAATTGTGTCTGTAATTTGCTGTTTCACCCATTCATTCTTTAGAATAAAATTATTTAGTTTCCAATTGGTTTTTGGTTTATTTTCTCCTGGCCTTATATTGCATGTGATTTTTATTCCGTCATGATCTGAAAAAAATGCATTTATTATTTCTGCCTTCCTGCATTTGATTTTGAGGTTTTTGTGTCCTAGCACATGGTCAATTTTTGTATAAGTTCCATGGACTGCTGAGAAAAAAGTAAACTCCTTTCTGTCTCCATTTAATTTCCTCCAAAGATCTATCATACCTAACTTTTCTAACATTTTGTTTACCTCCTTAACTTCTTTCTTATTTATTTTGTGGTTTGATTTATCAAGTTCTGAGAGAGGGAGGTTGAGATCCCCCACTATTATAGTTTTGCTGTCTAATTCTTCTTGCATCTCTCTGAACTTTTCCTCTAGGAATTTCCATGCTATACCACTTGGTGCATATATGTTTAGTATTGATATTGCTTCATCATCTATGGTACCCTTTAGGAAGATATAATTTCCTTCTTTGTCTCTTTTAATTAAGTCTATCTTTGCTTTTACTTGGTCTGAGATCAGGATTGCTACCCCTGCTTTTTTTTGTTCACCTGAAGCATAATAGATTCTGCTCCAGCCTTTTACCTTCACCCTGTATGTATCTCTATGTTTTAGATGTGTTTCTTGTATACAACATATTGTTGGATTCTGGTTTTTAATCCACTCTGCTATCTGCTTCTGCTTTAAGGTAGAGTTCATCCCATTCACATTCACAGTTAAAATAACTAATTCTGTATTTCCTGTCATCTTATTTACCCTAACTTATGCTTTTCTCTTTCTTATCCCCTTTCCCTCCTCCCTACTATTTTGCTTTTGAAAACCACTTCCCTCAAACAATCCTTCCCCTTTAGAGCCCCACCCACTCCCTTTTTCCCCCCTTTCCCTCCAGTTTCCTTATAAGTACGTCTATTATTCCCTCTGAGCCAAATCTAATGAGATGGAGATTAACCCAATTCTCATTCCCCTCCCTTTTCTCCCCTCAATCATTATAGGTTTTCTTTGCCTCTACATGAGATGTAATTTCCCTTATTTTACCTCCTTTTCCTCTTCTTCCAGTGTTATCCCTTTTCTACCTCTAATTTCTTTTTCAGTTTATCATATCATAAGATTAATAAAATCACAATAAACATATAATAATAATCATAAAATTACAGTAATCATATGATAATAATCATAAAATCACAGTAATCATATCATAATAATGTAATAATCAATTCATAAAATCAACCCTCATTCTATAAGTATCTATAACATAAATATAGTCCTCAAGAGTTATTTTTTCTTGTTACCTTTTTATGTTTCTTTTGTGTTCTGTGTTTGTAGATCAAATTTTTTGTTCAGTTCTGGTCTTTTCAGTAGAAATAGGTGAAATTCTCCTATATCATTGAAAGACCATCTTCTTCTCTGGAAGATAATGCTCATTCTAGCTGGGTAACTTATTCTTGGCTGTAATCCAAGTTCCTTTGCCCTTTGGAATATCTGATTCCAGGCCCTTCGATCCTTCAAAGTAGAAGCTGCTAGGTCCTGTGTGATCCTAATTGTAACTCCCCGATATTTAAATTGTTTCTTTCTGGCTTCTTGTAATATCTTTTCCTTGGTATGATAGTTCTGGAATTTAGCCACGATATTTCTGGGGGACTTAATTTTTGGGTTTCTTTCAGGAGGTGATCGGTGGATTGTTTCAAGGAGTATTTTGCCTTCTGGGTGTAAAATATCAGGGCAGTTTTCTTTTATGATTTCCTGGAATATAGTGTCCAGGTTCTTTTTTTCATCATGGCTTTCAGGAAGCCCTATAATCCTTAGATTGTCTCTCCTAGATCTATTTTCCAGGTCAGTTGTTTTTCCTAGGAGATATTTCATGTTTTTCTCTATCTTTTCATTTTTTTGTTTTTGTTCAACTGATTCTTGAAGTCTTGATGAGTCATTAATTTCCAATTGTTCGATTCTAATTTTTAATGTCTTATTTTCTTCAGTTACTGTTTTTAGTTCCTTTTGCAATTGACCAATTACATTTTTTTGTTCACTGCATTCTTTTTCCATTTTTTCTATTTTATTTTGCAGTGATCTCATTTCATTTCCCCATGTTTCTTCTAACTCTCTTTTAAGATTTTTTATGCAATCTTCAAAGAAAGCCTTGTGACATGGAGACCAATTTATGTCTCTCTTTGGGGCTTTTTCTGGAGTTGCTTTACCTTTAGGGGCCTCGGGATTTGAGGTCTGATCTTCCCTTTCTCCATAAAAGTTGTCTATGGTGAGAGCTCTTTTTGGTTTTTTATTCATTTTTTTTTTAAAGGTGTGAGGTCTGTTTAGGGCAAAGGTGGGACAGCTGCTTTAATTTGCCCTGGGGCAGTTCTGCTGATTGAGTTATTTCAGGAACTGGGCAGTTCTGCTGATTGAATTATGTCAGGGGCTGGGCAGCTCCGCTGATTGAATTATTTCTGGTGCTTATCAGACCTGTTGTTTGATTGATTGCTTTAAGGTGCTGTGTAATGGCAGCTAGTTACGCTGCTCATCAGGGGTTCAGTGGTTCACAATCTATCCCCCTCAAAAGGCAGACCCTCCAAACCACCTGCCCACAATCAGGACAAATTGTTCCAAGAGGCTCGAAGAAGATTCCCAGGTGTGTGAAAAGCACAACGCTCCCACTCCTGTTCTGACTCCTGTTCTGACTCCTGTTCCAGCTCCCTGCTCCAGCTCCCTGCCCCGGTCTCCCTGTGCTGCAGTCTGGGTTCAGTAGGCCACCCACTGCCCCATTAAAACAGACCTGTTTTGAGGTTCTTCCAGAGTATCTTCTTCTAGAATCGTGTTGTTCTCCGGATATTGTGGATTTTTTTGCTTCAGAATCAGTCTAGAGGCTTCATATTTTGTTGGTTTGAGGGGAGGTTAGAGGAGGTTACAGAGAATCCTGTCTGATCTCCGCCACCATGGCTCCACCCCCGGAAGTGGAAACAAATTGTTAAAGAACCACACATCCAGGAAACAAGAGTGAATTGTACAAGAAAATGTATATTTGTAACCCACTTCCCTAGGACTCCAAACTCTAGGTCTACATAGATCTTAGTTTAATCTGAAGGGCTTCTCTAGAATTAATATACTCTGTTCTTTTTAAGAAATTCATTTAAGAAATTCAAACAACTCATTGGAACATCAGTATTGAAATTCAAATACTTTGTCCACATATTGAGAAGATGGGACTTCTAAGAAAAGACCCTGATGTTGAAATAAATTGAAAACACAAAGAAAAAGGGGTGTCAGAGGATGAGATGGAGAGATAGTGTCATGGAGGTAATGAACATGAGCTTGGATAGATGGAAAGCTCTGGCATGCTATGGTCCAAGGTCACAAAGAATCGGATGCAACTGAAAGACTGAACAACAAAAAATGGTGCACATTTTCCTCCCACTCAGAAATCTCTGTGTAAACATCAGAATTTGGTTCACTTTTAGCTCTCCCCAACAAACATTTGTTTTCTCTTCCCACAAGCAAGAGAGGCTACCAATTTCAAAAACTTATACTTTATTACAAGACATGTATGGAAGAGTAAATATAGCACCCATTACATTGAATCTAAGTTTCACCCCCAGTTCATAGTGCCTGAAAAAGATTCATGACCCTAGTAGGTGTAAATCACCCAAATATAGAGCGGATCCTGGAGACAGTTTGGTATCAATTACTCTGTGTCTCCTTCATGGTGGTGGCTCTCCATTTGCTCTGCTTTTGGGGTGTTTGTTTTACTCCCAGTTTGCTTTAGACCCTTCTGGCCTTTGCCTTTTGGATAGGACCTCCAGCTGATGGAGATCACTTTCACCTTTCTCATCACTACCATCTCCTAGACATTAGCTTCCCTCTTACATGGAAGCCCCTGTCACCTAGCAATCCTTTTTTATTCTTTTCTGGGCATGTATGAGAAAGTGAGTTCTTCCCTTATCCCTGACTCCCTACTTTCCCCTTATAATGAAAGGAAAAGAAATAGAGGTCTGAATGAAGCCCTTGAACCTATTTGCTATACAATGAAGTATTCTTTTGTGTGGTATAAATAGCCAAACTTGGTGTCTGACCCCTGGGAGTTCAGCATCTAAAGCAGGTAACACAAAAATGAATCACATCTGTTGCATTGTAAACTTTCTTAGGTCAGGGACCTCAAGTTCTCTAAGTTCTGTTCCCTTAGTACCTTTAGCATGGAATAAAGAACTCTACACACAATAATTATTGAATTTATATCATACGTGGCCCACCCAATGCTGTTCTTCATGCAAGATGTTTTACTGATCTCCCTTCGCCATTTCTATTCTGAAATGGTTTTGCACAGTATTATTAGTAAAAGCTCAGCCATCTTGCCCAGTTTCCCTTGTCACTAATGACATGGCTTTATTAGGGAGTAAGAAAGCAAGGAAAGGATATTTTCTAAGAATATGAAATCCATAACAGCTAGTTAATCCAGAGAGGAATTAATTTCCCAGCCTAGGTCTCCTTAGTAACATACAGCAACCAATGGAGTCAAACCAGAAACCAATAAATAACTATATCTTACATTTACATATTGCTTTATCATCGATAAAGTATGGAAGAAAGAACATTGAATTGAGTGTCAGAAAAATCAATATAGTACACTTTACATATTGTCATATTTATGAATGCATATGTATTATCTCACAAATTACACAATTTTTTTATTTCATCCTGACCCTGTTTTATTTGAACCCTGACCCTGATGACTATAAAGCCATCACTATATTTTTCTAACTTGCTTCACATTGGGCAAATCCCCTAACTTCTGAAGGTTTTCCTTAACTTTAAAATGTCCTTTGAGATTCTTTTCAGGTCTGGAACTATGATCCCATGATCCTCTGAGAAGTTTTCTCCCATCCTTCCAGGTGTGAGAACTCTCTCCTTCTTTGAGCTTCTTTATCTGTTGCATCCTAAAAGACAATAAACTCCTTGAGGTCAGGGATTATTTTCATCTCTCCAGCACTTAGCTAGGGGCTTGCCTTTGGTAGATTCTTAAATGCTTATTGAATTCAAGTAGAGCTGGTCCTGGGAGAAATCTTCTAACAGGAAGAAGGAAGCATGAAAATAATCCCTAAGCAGGGACATTATGACAAATATTACACACCTCCATCCTCAGGGAAGATATAGTATCCTTTTCCAAAGATGGCTAGTACCAAGCAAAGAGCATTGGCTCTAGAGTCAGAGAATTATATTCAGATCCTGCCTCTAAGGATAGCTACATCATGTTGAACAAGTCCTTAAATCCTGCTGAGTCTTGGTCTCCTCCTCTACACAATGAGGACTTGGATGACCTTATAAGGTCCTTTCCATCTCAATGGCTACATACACACAAACACATAAATATATGTAAATAGGCACATGAAATACATATACATATGTTAATATAGTACACTTTATATACTGTCATATTTATGAATGCATATGTATTATATCATATATTACACATAGTAATGTATCTTGCATCCATATATGTATATATGTACATATATACATATACACAAATACATAATTTTTTATTTCCTCAGTTTAAATCCATTCTACAGGAAGATTCAATAATAAAAGCTCACATGGTATTGCTTGAAAATTTACCTCTCCCCTTCCCCACCAAAATTCCTACTTTTTTTTATTTTGCTATTACTTATGAATCAGTTATTATTTCTTTTCACAGTTGAAGAAACAATGGTTCAGAGACACCAATCAAAGTTTTCTAACTCCTAATCTACTTCTTTCCTCACTACACCATATCTCAGCAACTAGTAATCATAAGAGAGATTGGTACATTGTGTCCTAAAGGATTTGAGATACAGAAAATCATAGATTTAAAACAAATTGAAGTGGAATTTAGAGGGCAGAGATTCCAACCCCTTTATTTTATAGATAAGGAAACTGAGGTAGATGGGAGTTAAATAATTTGATCAGGGCCACAAAGGCATGAGTGTCCAAGATGGTATTTGAACTTGGGTTTTTCTGACTCCGGGTCCAGATTCCTGTCTATTATAGCATTCTTCTGCAGAAAGGTACATACCTAGCCATCCAACTTTGTTTTTCCCGCTCCTCCAGCTTTCCTTAAAACCAAGTGATTTGCATGAAACACCATCTGAAGGAAGCACTTTGTGGTCTACATAGCTTCACCTCTCAGCTCCAAGTGTTAAAAATAGTCATTCAGGAATTCAAACTTAGCATGGACTGTTCACATAAAGATCCCTTCTCTGCACCAGATATGACCTGAGAACAAAGAGTAAAGAAACTCAAGATCCACTTTCTCAAATGAAAAATGAAGCCTCATTAGCACCATTTCCACTCATCCTGTGGCCTTTTTTAAATTGCTATTTGGCAGCAACCCAGCACCAGCATCTCTTGGGACTTTAGATGTACCAGGCAATCATATTCAGGCTATTAAAATAGATCTGGTTGAAAGTGACATCCCATGAAATTGGTGTGGGGAAAACAATGAGCTAGATATGTCTGAACAATCAATACTAGCTTTGGCAAGGTTTTCTAATGACAAAGAGGATTTCTTTTAAACCCCAATAAGTTGGAGCTGAAAACCACATGCTACTTTTCCCCAATTGCCCTGGTATGAGAGAACCTGCTAACTGTTTTTATCCCACAATTAGGATAAAGCTTAAAAATGCAAATATCCCAGGAAGAAGAAGCATACAAACCAGTTTTGGCCAAGGCATAAATGCCCAATAGGCAGTGAAGTAGAGTATTGATACTGAAGATAGGAAAAGTTCATCCCCACTTCTGAAACTACCTTTATATTTATGGACAAGTTTCATGTTTGTCTGTATATCCTCAGCTTTATCATTGTACTTGGCACCAAGTTGGTACTTAATGAATTGAACTGAAAACAAGATTCATAATTTTTCCAGGATCTAGCTTTGGCTTTCTCAGGTCTTATCCTTCCACAGTACATCCCTAAGGAATTCAGTGACTTGAGAAGGGACCAGAGTTATCCTTATTTTTCTGAATAAACATCTGAGACATAAAAAAGTAAAATAACTTGCTTATGGGGATCCAATGGAAATACATTTATTAAGCACTCTCTATGTACCAAGCACTCTGAGAAGTATTTCATAGAGAAGAGTAACTTCCTTCAATTAGTTTATATACTAGTTAAAATAGACAAAGATATAAAAGGTTTCAGTTTCAAGACAGATGAAATGACCAAGTGGTCCTTAGGATGCACCGGCAGAATGAATATAGAAGGCCATAAAACAATGTGTAGGAGGGGTAATCTGTAAGGGTGTAGGTAGGATAAATGGCAAGGTCCACTATCTTATCAGAAGGATTTCCATGGTGATTCCCTGCTTATTCAAATGATTTAAGTGACTATATAACATCCAGTGATCACTGGGGTATGGTAGTGGACCCAAAAGTGGAAATGAAGCAGGGCTCTGAGTTTGTTTCAGCATGATGGTCAACATCCATTTGGGAGCAAAAATCAAGTACCTGTTGCTGAAAATCAGGAAAGAGTTGAACCTTAAAAAGAGGTGGGGATTCTAAGAAGCAGAGATAAGGAAGGAGTATTTTCTAGAAATGGAGAACAGCTTGTGCATAAGCTAAGAGTCAGGAGTTAAAGGGCTGACTTTAGGAAATGGCAAGTTTTTAAAAAGGAGTAATATTGCACAAATTTACAAAAATTATTATACTTTTATTATTATATAATGAAGGGTTTTAAAAGCCAAGATGAGGGGCTTATATTTTATCTTAGAAAAAACAGGAGCATTTTTCCTTGAGCAGGTAAATGGCATTTTCATTTAAGTGCTAAGGAAGTGTATTTTGGTAGGTGTATGAAGAATGGATTAAAGAGGAGAAAAGACTGGAAGCCAGGAGTACAATTAGAAGATTTTCCAATAGACAAGGCAAGAGTCAAGAAGTGATGAGGATCTGAATTGGGGTAGTGATAACTATGAATGGAGAGATGAAGTAGAATCAGTGAAACTTGGCAAGGGATTGGATATTGAGGGCAAAGGCAAATTTGAGGATGATTCCAAGGCTGCAAGCCTGGATGGCTAGAACAATGTGGTGCTCTTTAAGAAAAGTAGAGAAATTGATTATGGGGTAAGTTTTGATATGGAAAACATTGGGTTCCACTTTAGAAATGTTGAATCAAAAGAAGATAAATGTGAACTTGTTCTCCAAATCCTAGGATGAGAGAACCAAGGAGCACTCCTTTTATCAGAAAGGAGACCTTCTTAGGACAATAAAAAATAAAGAAAGATTCTTTATACATGTTTCATTGTGTTTTAAAAATATTTTTATTTATTTTATTAAATATTTCCCAATTACATACACAAATTATAACAACTATTTGAAATTTTTTTTGAGTTCCACATTCTTTCCTTCTCACCTTGCCTCCATCCTTGAGAAGGTAAATAACATGATTTTGATTATACAGGTGAGATTATGCATGGTTCATTATTATAAGGATTTATATGTACACTTGATAAAAATCATATGCCTGAAATATATGTTTTGCAGGAAGTATTCTGAACCTTTTCTATCACTTTAATCCCCTATGTCCAACTCTCTCTCATCAAATGGTCCCACTCTTTACAAATATTGAAACCATCAAGTGTGAACCTCCCACTGTGCATAATGCATGAATAGATTTTTTCAGCTGCTTCTTTGCCTGGACCCAGGCTGTTATCACCAACCATATATTAGGCATTAGCTATGGACTCCAGTACATCTGGTTATCATTATATAAATGAGATCTCCAATTTTCAATTAAAGTATTTGTGGAGAGCATACTTTATGCAGAATACTGTGAAAAGTTCGGGGGAAATTATAAAGTTTAGATAAGGTAAGATACTTATCCTTATCTAGGATAAATCTAGGAGGAGGATGTTACACAAATACAGTAAGTATCAAACATAATAGATCATGATAAATGCATGGGAGAGGTAGAAAAAAACTGGCAATAATGAAAAGTTTGAGGAAGCTAGAAAAGATTTTGAGTTAATTCCTATTTGAAGCTTTTCCTTTACCAGAGTGAGAGACTAGTAAAAAAAATGGTCTCCTAATGATTCCAGAAAGTTTGGTTTAAGAAATCTGGTATTCAGTGATAAAGAAAGCTGGAGGGAGAGCTGCCCAATGCCCTGAGTGATTGACTCTTAGGTTAGTTTTTTTGCCTCTTTCTCCCCTAATATGAAATGAGAAGGATGGCACCCTTGCCCTTCTTCTGGTACTAGGGAGTCTTTTCTTAATTAATACTCATTAATGAGTTCATGAATGAGTAGAAAGCAAATGAGTGTAAGCAGCAGTCACATAGAATTGAGCATAAAATCCCCATCTTGTCGAAGTGGATTATCATGGTAATGCTCTAGAAGAGAGCGCTTTTGAGGGAAATACAATCCTGTAAAACAGATTCCTGACCTGCAAGGAGAAAAAAAAGTCATCAAAAAAAGGAGTGTCATGGGATATGGACAGAGACAAGCTCTTTCCCACCTAGCCTGAAATTCCACAGTCTGGCCATTAGACACCATACCAGTGTAGTTTATTATATTAGTGAATGCATTTTCAAATTCAATTACACTGATGCTGGAAATGGCCCCATGGATGCTGTTAATCTCTGGGAGAGAATTATACCAGGTCTCTAAAGCTTCCCATTTCTAAACCCAATCTCAAGCATTATTCTAAAGGTTAATTTAAGATCCATGGTCCAAGAAAGAAGTTAAATATAATCGTTAGAAGAATTGTCCTCCCCCACTTGACTGACTGAGGGGTTTATCAGTGTGCAGGAGTTCATTAGTTTTAATTAATGTAATCACTAATGTTGCATTAACAGTTTAGTGAAGGAAAGTAATTACTCACACATCCACTGTATTAGATAGGAAGATGAGAATTCATTTTCCGAGACCATTAACATTTCAGATTAACATTGTCTCGATTAAAAAACACTTTTTCCCAATCACCATTTCCATGACCTGCTTACTCACAGATAGTTTAAATTGACCATATCTTTCATCAAGAGAAGTGGAGAGAAATGTAGAATGGAGCCCAAGTTGATTATTTTATAATCCTATAGTCACACAGCAAGAGTAGAAATCTTGATTAGTTCATAATGTCCTGCTTGATTTGCATAGTCATTGGGTTCAGTCTCTGCATTGGGGATTATAAACTTGACTACATTGTTACCCAGAAGTAATAAAACCCAGTGAAAGCAAGAAGACAAAAGAATAGCAGGCAAATCTAGACAGATTAAATGCTCCCTGGTCCAGAAATGTGTGTGGCTCACTGTTAGCAGGGTTAGGGCTTCATTATTCTTTCCATCAGGAACTATAGGTTAAGGCAAGCTATTATCTTGGTTCATAGAAAATCTTGGTTTAAATTAAAACACATCACCACTGCTGCCAGACCAATGACCTGTCAGAGCCACTCCAATGCCTACAGGACCAAAGGTCCCTCCAGTCTTCCTTTTTAAATCATGGAACGTCAAATAAAATGGAATAGGAGCATTTCCTCTGAACTAGAAATCCTCTGCTCTCCTCAACCTTCATCCTTCCACATTGTCTTGAGTTTTATAAGTCCTCATGACAGACACTTCATTTTCAAAGTCAGACACTCCAATTTTTTTTTCTTTTGCGGGCCATTGGCTGTGACCATGGAGTCTTAGACCAAGGACACTGGCACCTCTTCCCTGGGGTCTGATAAAAATAAACATGGCTCTGTCCTAAGGCTGCTGCCTCAGAGGCTACAGGGCAAGATGTGGAAGGAAGAATCAGGAGGTCTGTGGGGACAGTTAATTAGGCTGAATGCCACCAGTTCTCTCCAAACAAAAGGAGTACCTCTTATTTGCTTAGCCCCACACATTTTTCTTTCTTTTCTTTCCTTTTTTTTTGCCAGGAAATTGGGGCTAAATGACCTGCCAGAGTCACACGGCTAAGTAATTTTAAGTGTCTTCGGCCAGATTTGAAAGCAGGGCCTTCTAACTCCAGGGCTGCTCCACACATTTTTCATAATACTTGCATATATATGATACAGCTCTAGGACCTCAGCAAAACCTGGTGAGGAATAATAGTAATAGAAATGCAACTACTCCCAATTATATAGCATTTTAAAGTTTGCAAAGTACTTTACAGATAATACCTCATTTGGGTGCTCACAACAATTTTGGGAAGTATTATTATTGGTATTCTACAGATGAGGAAACTGAGGCAGATAAGTGACTTGCCCAGGCATATTGCTAATAAGTACTGAGGCAGGTCCTATACTCTGTCCACTGCACTACCTGACTGTTAGGTTAGGAATTGTTATCTAAATCTATAATGCTGAGTAAGAGGATGCAAGATGTAGTGGATAGAGAACTAGTGTTGGAGTTAGGAAGAGCTGGGTTTAAGTCTCAAGTGTACTGTCTGTATGACCTTGGAGAGGTTATTTGACCTCTCAATGCACCAGAAAACTTTCTAGGATTGTAGGTAGAAGAGAAAGTGGCAATCTATAAAGGAAGAGGGAGTTTCGGCAGTGGTGATTTCTTAAAACAATGTAAGTACCAGAAGCTAAGGAAGGGAAGGCAAAGCAAGGCAAGGGCAGGGAAGGCAAGGAAAGAGAAGAGAAGGGAAAGCAAGAGAAAGCCAGGTTAGTCAAGAGAATGTAAAGCAAGGCAAGGTAAGGGTAGAGAAGGAAGGCAAGGTAAGGCAAGGCAAGGTAAGAGAAGGGAAGAGAAAGGGAAGGGAAAGGAAAGGAAGAGAAGGCAAAGCAAGGGAAGGGAAGGCAAGACAAGGTAAGGGTAGGGAAGGAAGGGAGGGCAAGGCAAGGCAAGAAAAGGAAGGGGAAAGGAAATCAAAAGAAAGGAAGGAAAGGCAAGAGAAGGCAAAGCAAGAAAAGGAAAGGGAAAGGAAGAAAAGGAAAGGGAAAGGAAGACAAGGCAAGAGAAGGGAAGAGAAGGGAAGAAAAGGAAATGGAAAGGGAGGGAAGAGAAGGCAAAGCAAGGGAAGAGAAGGCAAGATAAGACAAGGGAAGGAAAAAGAAGGAAAACAAATTAAGAGAAGGGAAGGCAAAAACAAGGCAAGGAAAGGGAAGGCAAAGCAAGCCAAGGGAAAACAAAACAAAATAAGGGAAAGGAAGGGAAAAGAAGGGAGAGGAAGAGAAAGGAAGGAATGGGAAGGAAGGGAAAGGAAGTGAGGGGGAAGAAGGGGGAAGGAAGAAAAAGGAAAGTAAGGGAAGAGGAGGAAGGGAAAAGGAAAGGAAAGGAAGAGAAGAGAAGGGAAAGGGAGGGAAGGAGAGGGAAGGCAAGGCAAGGCAGGAGACAGGAAGGGAAGGGAAGGGAAGGCAAGACAAAAAGAATGGAAGGGAAAGCAAGAAAGACAAGAAAAGGGAAGGGAAGGCAAAGCAAGGGAAGAAAAACTGACCCCCATTTAATAGATAAGGAAACTGACTCAAAGAAATTCAACAACTTGCCTAAAATCAGACTGGTTGTAAATGGCAGAAATGGGGGTGGGCAATAATGTAAAGCTTCAGACTCCCAATATAGCTCTTCTACTATATTGGTGTCATCAGCCCCTATTCCTCAACATACAAACATTCAGGCAGTATCATATTAGTGGACCATATAGAAAGAGATTGCCAGAGAACTAGATTCACAATCGTAAGACCTGGGTTTGAATCTATACTCTAATGGTTATTAGAACTATAAATTTAAAGCTGAAAGGAGCCTCAGGGGTCATCTAATCCAACCACCTCATTTCCAAGAATGAAACAGGCTCAGAGTAGTTAAATGATTTGCTAAAGTCACCCAGATAATAAGTGGTCTACCATTTATCAGAATTTGACCTCAGGTCTTCTGATTCTTTCTACTGTAGCCCTACCTGTGTGATGCTGGACAAATCTACAAAATGGGCAGGAGGGTTGCATTAGATAACTTTTTAGGTTCATTCCAATTTTAAATTTTATGATCTGATTGTATCAAAATATAGCCGTTTGTGTGATACCCTTCAAAAGAATGGTGGCTAACACAGAAATGGGGCAACTAGGTGGCATAGTAGATAAAGTAATAATCCTGGAATCAAAAGACCTGCATTCAAATCCAGCTTCAGACATGTGTTACCTATGTAACCCTGGGCAAGTCACTTTACACTGTTTGCTTCAGTTTCTTCATCTGTAAAAATGAGCTAGAAAAGGAAATTGCAGAACATATACCAATAAAAGCCAAAATGTGGTCACACAGAGACATGATTAAAACAACATAATGGAGAAAGGGGAGTAGAAATTGGATTAGAGTGGCTCTTTTTAATTAAAAAAGAGAATCAAATACATAGTGACTTTGGGTAAAAGAACTGAAAATAGCTCAGGGCTCTAATTGTAACAGCCATTGGTAAACCACCCACCAAAACATATTCTTTCCCAGAGCGATATATGTAAAAGACTATGGATCTATTGGTATTTTCAGAATGGAGAGATAATGTTGAATAATGTACAGTAGATGGAGTCAAGAACTTAAAATTAGGAAGATCTTAGCTCAGATTCTGCCACAGACTTACTAGCTATGTGTCTCTGGACACATCACATAATCTCTGTCTCAATTTTTTCATCTGTAAAATAGGGATAATAATAGCATCTATTTCCCAGAGTTTTTGAGTTAATGAAGTAAAATTAGTTGGTTTTTGCCTTTGCAAAATGCTTTGTAAACCTTAATAGACAGATAAACATTAGTAATTATTTTAGCACCATTTTTAAATGTAAAAGAAAGCACTAATTTTTTAAAGTTAGTGATGACCATAGAGTCATCTGGGTGCTGGTGATTATGTTTTCTAAGCATGTGTTCAATAAGACATGCAAGAGTTTGGTGGTACCCCTGGGAATAATCAGGTTAGCACTCTGGACTGATGAAGAGAGAGAGGAATATGGAGTTGTTCTCTCCCTTAAGATGCAAGCATTCTGAGCTCAGGGAATTTTTGCTTTGCTATATCCTTAGCACTTGGCACAGTGCCTGTCATCCAGAAAGCATTTACTAAATGCTTGGTTGATTGCTTTATTCTTTCACTATAGTCTCTCCCTTGGCAATTTTTTATTCCCACAGTTTCAAACATTATCTTTTCATAAACAACCATCAAATCTTTACATTCGACTCTGTCTTCTCTCTTTCAAATTCTATACTCCCCCCCCCCCATTTCCAACTGTTCAGGGACATATCTAACCATACATTTCATTGGCACCTTAAATTCAACTTATCTATGAAATATGAATCACAAAATCTCAGATTTGGAAAAGCCTCATTAGTTACCTAGTCCCATTGAGTAACTAATTATTCAATAAATATTTATTAAGCAACTACTATATTCCAAACACTGTGCCAAATGCCAGGGATACAAATGGAAGGGGGCAGACATTCCCTGTCTTCAAGTATAACACAATCTAATGGGAGAAGAGACAGTACACAATAGGAGACTAGAA
Source organism: Myrmecobius fasciatus (assembly GCA_023553655.1). Taxonomy (NCBI): domain Eukaryota; kingdom Metazoa; phylum Chordata; class Mammalia; order Dasyuromorphia; family Myrmecobiidae; genus Myrmecobius; species Myrmecobius fasciatus. The sequence continues at coordinate 236,343 of JAJPUD010001634.1, read as the reverse complement.
AGGGAGTGGAGAAGAAGGAGAGCATACCCCACTTACGGTGCATGGTAGAGAAGTCCATCAAAGAGGTCCCAAAGTAGTGTAGCTAGGAGAAAAATGAGGAGATGTCTCAGCTGAACTCTTTCCTTAAATGGAGTTCATGGCCTTGCCTTCTTATCAGAGGGGAATAGGGTGAGGCTGAAGGGTAGTACAAATTTTCATGAATCATCTACTTTAAAAAGAATTTTTAAATGCTTAATTATTGTTTTCCCTTCTGAGCAGATCTCTAAGAACCATAAGGTCACAATATACTCCTTTATTTTAAAAATATATAAATCTTGTCACTTATTTTTTGCAATATAACTGAATTTTTCTCTTCTTTAGCAGAAACTTCAGACTAGACTTCTTCTCACTTATGTCATATCTTCCTCACCCATGGGATTCTTCAAAAGGCAAGGGTTCTTAGTATGAACCAGCATCAATCTTAGTATGAAGTCCATATACAGACATACACATGTATATTATATGCATATATATGATATGTCTATATATTAATAATTATATTTCAATATAATTTATTTCCTTGGTAATTCTATATATTTTATTTTATGCACATAAAAACATGATTCTGAGAAGGGGTTCATTTTTGTTGTTGATGCTGTTTAATTGTTTTAGTCATGTCCAACTCTTCTTGACACCATTTGGGCTTTTCTTTGGCAATGACACTGATATGCTTTGCCATTTTTTCTTCAGTTCATTTTACAGATGAGGAAACTGAGGCCAAAGAGTGAAATAATTTGCCTAGACAACTAGTAAATGTCTGGGGCCAGATTTGAAGTTAAGAATCATTTTTCTGACTCCAGGCCTGACATTCTGTCCACTTGACCATCTAGCCTTCCAAAGTGTCTTCAAACTTCCAAAGGGGTTGATGACACAAAATATTGAGAATTCCTGCCCTAGACGTTTCTCAAACTGGGAAGAAGCCTCACTTCTCACTAACCTGTTTCTCTTTGCTTTGCAGTATGTGTCCACCCGACGTGCAGTCACACAGAGTACTCCAGAGCCAGCTGGCTGCCATCCTCACCATCACATCCACCATCACCACCGCCACCATCACCACCAACAACACCACCATAACCACCACTGCCATCGCTCCCTCCCTCACCACCTTCACCATCAGGAGGGACCACTTCCCCCCTGCATCTGCCCTTTATTCTCCTGTCAATGGGAAGGCCAACTGGAGGTGGTTTTGTCCCACCTGAGGCAAAGCCACAGAATTGACATCCTCCAGGGAACAGAGA
>JAJPUD010001634.1:221857-235056 GCA_023553655.1 Myrmecobius fasciatus | reverse complement strand
GAACTCAACAGGAACCAAAGGCGCCTCAAGTGGGAGGCGACCCCCAGATCGGTCCTGGAGTGTGTGGACTCCATCATCACTGATGGTGACTGCCTGGTATTGAACACCTCCCTGGCCCAGCTCTTCTCTGACAATGGCAGTCTGGCGATTGGGATTGCAATCTCAGCAAGCAAGGTCCATACCCCTGAAGCTGAGACCTAAAGGACAGGGACATGGGCGCACAACTACTGCCTCCAAGAACAATCAACCATTGGCCGGGTCTCCTTGGTTATTGGATGTCAAGACTCTAGACTTTCTTCTTCTTTTTTTGGTCTCAGGTCTTTTGTGGTATTTAGTATTTGTCTGCCATGGGCATTATGTTATGTATACATCCTGTGATTTAAGATCTTAATGTAATGTATTTCCTATTTCATTGATACAATTTTATGTAGTATTTTAAAGATAGTTATCCAATCAGAATGGTTATTTCTATCCAATATCTCCGTACACAGCCATGCACACACAGTATCACAAACACATGCACATGTGTATAGGTATGATTGAACAAAACTAATTAAGATCATGAAATTACTTGTGTATGATTGGACAAAACCCACCAAGTCCATGAAATGAATAAGAAAGATACATCGTGTCCTAAAAAAAAACTAAGTTGCTTCTTTCTCCTTTCTCTTTTATCTATTTTCATAATAATCAGGGGTGCCCATTTCAGCACATCAAATGAGAGGCTCTAGTTGCTTCAGACATTTGGAAACCCTTAATTAGCAAGAATATGAATTGCAACATGCAAATCCTCCAGGTTTAGTCCTATAATTCATGATGAACATTAAATACTAAGGAAAGCTTTATAGGGCTCTTATAGATTTCTTTTTTCTTTCTTTTTTTTCCTGAGGCAACTGGGGTCAAGTGACTTGCCCAGGGTCACACAGCTAGGGAATGTTAAGTGTCTGAGGCCAGATTTGAACTCAGGTCCTCCTGGCTTCAGGGCTGGTGCTCTATCCACTGTGCCACCTAGCTACCTTGGCTCTCATAGATTTCTTCCATTTTAAGGAATAATGTTGTTCATTGGCTAGAGCATAGGCTTTTGAAGTCTGGGTTGAAATCCTAGCTCTCATTCATTATCCCTGTTTAACTTTGGTGTTCCTTTTTCTCACAGAATCATGGGAATTTACATTTAGAAGGGTCTGTAGATATAATCTTATCTAAACCCCTAAATCTATACAAAATGTCTATTGAATGAACTTTATGGATGCAGAGACAAATCTAAAGAGTTAAAGGTCACACAGATAGTAAATAGCAGAGTTGGATCCTGGTTCCAAATCTTCTGACTCACCATCCAGTTCTTTTCCCAATACAAGAAGTTGATAGTAAGTCTTATCTTTTCTTGAACTAAACTTAAAAATCACCTGTCTTTCTTGGATTTTCTCCTGAGTTACCTTGTCCTATAATTTTTAAGAAGAATTCACTATGGCATAAAATGTTAGAGAAGGAAAAAAAGGCAGAAAAAGCCAAAAAAGAAAATAAAGCAAACAGTTCTCTATGAAATGGAATTATTTCCCCAGATATTCTGCTTCATTATGTATTTATGAAGCTTGTCAGTCCCTTCACCTGATTCTTACAACCTATAGCTCTATAATGACATTGAATAGAATGAATTTAAAGTACATTATACAGATCCCATGATATAAATGAGAAAGAATCTATATTCAAACTGAAAGGTCCTGTTTTGATTTCATCAGATAAATGAACAGCATCCTCTTCCTAGATAGTCCTTCATATATATTGAATTTAATACAATGTAGCAGATATTGATTGAGTACCTATATGAGCAAGGAAATAGTACAGTATACAGAGATGAACAAGACCAGATTCCAGCCCTAGAAGAGCTCACAACTTCTCAAGAGATTTTTCTCATCCATATCATTTATTCTAAAATATTCCATGTACGTTACTAGTCATAATCACTGGAAATACAAACATCATTGGCACTCATGGATCCATGGATTGGTGCTGAATATTATATAAGGAGTTTAGGTGAACCTAGAAGCTACCATTTAAGAGTTTAGGATTAAGAGTCATAGAAAAGATTAGGAAGAAACATCAGTTATTCATCTGATCCAGCCTTAAGGCCATTGAATGAGAAACATTTAGGATATGTGGTCATCTATTTTCCAGGGACAAATGCCATGAGCTCTATAGTCCATTTTAATGCTTTGTTACCTTGAAGATCAAGAGTTCATACCAATACTCAATCCAAATATTTCCTTAATATCACTTAAGCCTATTTCATTTGTCTTTTGTGGACATAGAAATCAGTAGTGAGGGATGGTAAAACATCATCCTTATTAATAAATAAACAAAAATTTATTAAGCTTATTATATTGAGGACAGGAAAGCATTTGCTACCCTCAAAGAGCTTATAGACCACTGGGGAAACAATATATATATATATATATACATATATATATATACATATATATATAAATAAGTATATGCAAAATAAATAAAAAAGGTCTTTTTGGGGGACGGGGAAACCCCTCTTACATTTTGATTTGATTAACAAATATTTATTAGGTTTCTAATATGTGCAGCAAAGTTTGTGGACTGCTGTGGGGATATGGGTGAGACATGGACAGCTGGTAGAGGGGATGACAGACACAAAAATTATTACAAAAAAATTATTCTTAATTTTATGGAAAAGCTGTAAACAAAGAGCTATGGAAGCAGATCAGAGGGAGAGAGAGAGATTACATTTAAATGTCAGGACCAAAGAAGGCTTCATGGAAGAGACAGCATTTCAATTTAATCATGGAATTTCACGGTTGGAAGAAACTCATGAAATTTTGTAGTATAACTCATATCCTAAAAAGGATTCTCTTTACAATATTCCAATGAGTATTCTTGGAGAGTAGGTTAGATTTTAACAGGTTGAAATTTAGGACAGCTTAGAAACTTTGAAATTGCAGAGACTCTTTGGGGAACAGTGAACAGTCCAATTTATCTAGAACAGCAGTCCTCAAACTTTTTGAATTCAGTTTTCTTTATACTTTAAGAAATTATTGAAGAATGCCTCCCTCAACATGAGTTTTTATTATGTAGGTTAAGTTTATTAACATTTACCATATTAAAAATTTTAATGTTGGAGGTAGAGCCAAGATGGCAAAATTCAGGAAAGAATTGAGCTGAATTTTCCCAGTGTTCTTCTCCAAACAACTTCAAAATACCTCTTCATATTGAATTCTGGAATGGCAGAGACAACAGAAAGTCAGGATTTTTCCAGCTCAAGATAATTTAGGAGGTAGGGAAGAGAAGTCTATGACACTGCGGTAGTGGACAATTTGGAGTGCAATATATATAGTGGCAACAGCAGCAGCAGCAAGCCTGGGAGGCAGCTATAACAGTAGCATCAGCAACTTTGGGAGCTCTCAGCCTACAGATAGTAAGTGGATTAGACAACTGGTCAGAAAGACATTGCAGGGGACCCTTTGGGTTCAGGGCCCTGTTGCAATAGCTATATGTGGTTCTGGGTTACTATTCCAGGGTGGAGAAGAGCACTAGTACTTGCAGCCACAGGCAGTGGGATTGTTCATAGTTCCCGGGCAGAGAAGAGTTCTTGTGGTTACTCATAATGGAGCAGGGAACCTGATTTCAATTCTAAGACAGAAAGGAACACTAACTCTTGAGATTGAAGGAGGGCAGTTGATATGGTTCCAGGACCAAGAGTACTTGTCACTTTAGTGGAATAAGACCTCTTTCTGGTTAAAGACTGGAACACAGGCCAAGGGAGCAATTAGCACACCTCTCCTTGGATCACACCATTTTATAAGCATTAAAAACTTAATAGATCTCCAGAACTAGTTCTGAAAATAGAAGCATGAAAAACCTGAATTTGTGACGGTATCCCCTTCATTTAGGATCAGATTCCAACTTTCACATAAAGTTAAACCATAAATGAACAAGAAAAGGGGGCAAACAACAAAAAAAGAACTTGACCAAAAAAAATCAGCAAGGAAGATCAAAACACAAACAATATCAAAACAGCTACAAGTAAAGCCTCAAAGAAAAAAGTGAATTGGACATAAGTAGAACAAGAATTCCTAAAAGAACTCAAAAAGCATTGAGAAAACCATATATGAGAGCTAGAAGAAAAATTGGGCAAAATGAGAATAATGCAAGAAAATTACAAAAAAGGGTAAAAAAATAAGAATAATGAAGAGAACGTGATAAAAAGAGGTTCAAATACACTAAAGAAAATACTTTAAAAGCAAAAATGATGAAATAGAAAAAAAAGAAGTATAAAAATTCACTGAAGAAAACAATTCCTTAAAAATTAGAATCGGGCAAGTGGAATCTAATGACTTCATGATACAATAAGAAACAATCAAAGTGAAAAGAATGAAAAAAAATAGAATAAAAGTGTGAAATATCTTGTTAGAAATTCAATTGACCTGGAAAAGAGGTCGAGAGATAATTTAAGACTTATTGAGCTTCCTGAAATCCATGCTTTTAAAAAATGCTTAGACATCATATTTCAAGAAATTATCAAGGAAAACTGCCCTGATATCCTAGAACTAGAAGGTAAAATAGAAAGAAAAAATCCATCAGTGACCATCTGAAAGAAATTTCAAAATGAAAATCTCAAGAAATGCTATAGTCTAATTCCAGACTTCTTAAGTCAAGGAGAAAATACTGCAAGCAATAAGGAAGAGACAATTCAAATATTATGGAGCCATAGTCAGGATTGCACAAGATTTAGCTATTTTCACATGAAAAGAGTAGACAGTTTGGTATATCATATTCCAAGAAGCAAAGGAGCTAGGATTACATCAAGAATGCCCAGCAAAACTGCATAAAATCTCTCAGGGTAAAAATGGATATTAAATGAAAGAAAATACTTTCAGATATTTCTGATGGAAAAAAAAAAAAGAGAAATGAGTAGAAAATTTAACCCTAAAATATAAGGTTTGGGAGTAGCATAAAAAGGTAAAAATGAAAGAGAAATCATAAGGTACTAAAAAAATTCAGATATGGGAAGAAAGTAATTGTCAGTCCTAAGGACTTTATTATTGTTAGGACAGTTAGAAGAAGTGTAATTAGACAGAGGGCAGGGATATGAGTTGCCTGTGATGGGATAACTACTCCTCCCCCCCCCTAAAACTTAAGCATTGAGAAAAAGAGATTCACTGGGGAAAGGGGAAAAGGAGAGGAAGAGTAGGGAAAATTATCTCACATAGAAGAGGCATTTCTATAAATTACCAACAAAGTCAAGCAGAAAAAGACAGAGAAGTTTCATTTAAAATAACTGCAGCAACAATAAAAGCTCATACATCTACCCACTAAAACAAACCCAAGAACTTTATGAATACAATCACAAGAAACTTTTTGGGGAAATTAATTGCTCATGGATAGGCCGAGTCAATATAATATAAAATGATAATTCTACCTAAATTTATTTGGTTATTTAGTACTATATTAAACTATCAAAAATATTTTACAGACCTAGAAAAAATGACAGAATTCATCCAGAAGAAGAAAAAGTCAAAGTATCAAGGGAATCAATGAAAAATATGAAAGAAGGCGAACTAACAATACCAGATCTCAAACTGTATTACATTAATTTTGTTAATAATCTGGCACTAACTAAGAAATAGAGTGGCAAATCAATAGAATAGGTTACGTATATAATAATCATAGTACTAAATGATCATACTAATGAGGTGTTTGATAAATTCAAAGATACAAGCTTTTGGGAAAAGAACTCACTATTTTACAAAAATTTCTGGGGAAACTGGAAGGCAGCTTGTCAGAAACTAGGTATAGACCAACATCTCATAACATATGCCAAGATAAAGTCAAGATAAACATAAAAGTTGATGTCATAAACAAATTAGGGGAACATGAAAAATTTTGCCTGTTAAGTATATTATAGATAAATGAAGAATTTATTACTAAATAAAAGATAGAGAATATCATGGAAAGTAAAATGGATAATTTTGATTACATTAAATTAAGAAGATTTTGCACAAATAAAACCAATACAGCCAAGATTAGAAGGAAAACAGGAAACTGGGGAAAATTTTACAAAAAGTTTTTCTGATAAAGACCTCAATTCTCAGTTATACAGAGAACTGAGCCAAATTTATAAGAATACAGGTCATTCCCCAATTGAAAAATAGTCAAAGGATAGAACAGGCCGTTTTTTTAGACAAAGAAATCAAAGTTATATTTAATCCTATGAAAAAATGATCTAAATCACTATTGATTAGAGAAATGCAATTTAAAACAACTCTAAGGTATTAACTCATATCTATCAGATTGACTAAAAAAATAGAGAAAATGACAAATGTGGAAAGGATGTGCAAAAATTGCATTTTTTGTGGAGTTGTGAACTGATCCAATCATTCTGGGGGACGATTTGAAACTATGTCAAAAGTTCTATAAAACTGTATATACTTTTTGACCTAGCAATACCACTGCCAGGTCTGTAATGCAAAGAGTTCAACAGAAAAGGAAAGGGATATGAATCTATTTGTATAAAAATATTTATAGAAGTTCTATTAAAGAATTGGTGGTAAAGAATTAAAAATTGAGGGAATAACATCAATTGGGGAATGGCTGAACGACTTGTGATATATGTTTGTGATTATTGTGCAGGAAAGTTTAAGAAAAACCTTTAAAGACTTATATAAACTGATGAAAAGTAAAGTGAACAGAACCAGGAGAACATGGTATCCAGCAAGAACAATATTGAACAGTGATCAATTATGAATGACTTAGCTATTCTCATAAATACAATATTCAAGACATTTCTGAAAAACTGCTATCCACTTCCAGAGAAAAAACTTACAGTCAGTGCAAATAAAAACATATTTTCTAATTTCATTTTTTGTATTTTTTCAAAATGAATAATATGGAAATGTTTTGCATGGTTTCATATATATAATTAATAACATATTTCTTGCCTTCACAATGTGTGAGGGAGGGATGAGAGGAAAGGAAAAAATTCAGAATTGAAATTTTTTTAAAAAATGAATGATAAACATAAATAAAAAGAAAGCATATGAAAGAAATTTAAATGTCAGTATTATTATGACAATCATTTTGATCTTATAGACTACTCTGTCCCTAGATCACACTGTGATAATTAATACTTTAAAGAAGAGGGGCTTGAACTAGTTGTTCTCAAAGTATGGTGTGGGTCTAAAGAAGAGGCTGAAAGAGAATAGTGGGAGATATGTTTGGAAAATTTGGTGGGAAAACTAAGAGTGGAGTGGTTGTATGTCAGATTAAAGGCTACTAAACAAAAATGTTTTTGTATAGAGAAATAATAGTATCATAGATGGAACTTAAGAAGGAAAACCTCTGACAGGAATGGGCAGAATGTGTGGTAGAAGTATCATAGGGGTAGAAAATGGAGAATGACCAACTGAAAGTCTGTTGCATTGTTCTAGATCAGAAGCAATGAAAGCCTGGAAAAGGTTATTTGCAATTGGAGCATAAGGAGAACTAAGCCCATAGTCTTCCCTTCTCTAAATAAAACCATCTTAATCTGTTTAGAAAATCCTATTTTCTTTTTCTTTAAACAAAATTTTTTTGTTCTCCTTTCCTGGATGATCTTCAATTTCTTTCCATTTCTTTCATATCATAGTGACTCAAACTAGACCTAGTCTAATGGACATTTTTTTTCCCAGTAGATATTTACTATTTGTGTCCCCATTTTATCTATTTCAACCAGCACAATTAGATGTTGGCAGAACTTCAGACAAGCACTTAATTTTTGACTGGTCATTCCAGATTGACTGCTATCAATATTCTCTTTATAAAACACAATTAATACTGGACTGGCCACCTATCCATTCCTGATATTTTCTATTCTTACTTTCAATATACATTTTAAGCACCCAGCTAGCCAATGTTAGATTTTGTCTTCAGGTCCTTTATTCAGACAAAAACAGATATTGTACTGGTCAATACCCTTTGAGATCCCATGCTTTTTTCACTGCCAAATGATTATTGTTTTTAATCTATTGTTCTCAGTTGATTGAATGTTAATGCTTTTATTACTATTACTGTTTATTACTAAGGCCATTCTCGTTATTGCTGTCGCAAAGGATATCGTATGGGGGTAATTATATATTCCATGGTCAGATTCTGTGAAGGGTTCACCTTAAATTATTTTACTGAAGGTCTTTAAAAAAAAAAGGGTAGAGCTTCATCTAAAGCTACAAGAGCATTCAAAAGTTAGTCCACACTCCACCCATTTTACAAATGAGGAAACTGAAGTCCAGAGCAACTGAATAACTTGCTCAAAGACATATAGGTGATAATAGAGATGGTATGAACACAAATTATCAGATGCAGAGCCATTTCTCTTTCCACTGGACCACAGTCTCCTAATCTAGGTATGACAAAGTTGGGATCCTATATGAAGAAGGAAGAATGAACCAGATGACCTCTTTTTTTTAAATAAATATTTTTATTTTCAAAACATATGCATGGATAATTTTTCAACCTTGATCCTTGCAATGCCCGGTGTTCCAAATTTTCCCTCCTTCTCCCTCACCCCCTCCCCTAGATGGAAAGTAATCCAAAACATGTTAAATCCAATATATATATATACATATTTATGCAATTATCTTACTGAACAAGAAAAATCAGATCAAAAGGGGAAAAAAGAGAGAAACAAAATGCAAGAAAAAAAGGAGTGAAAATGCTATGTTGTATCCACACTCAATTCCCACAGTCCTTTCTCTGGGTATAGATAGTTCTTTTCATCACAAGATCATTAGAACTATCCTCAATCATCTCATTGTTGAAAAGAACCACGTCCATAAGAATTGATCATCTTATAATCTTGTTGTTGCTGTGTACAATGATCTCCTCTCTGAAATCATCCTGCTGATTTTTTCTGATAGAACAATAATATTCCACAACATTCCTATACCATAACTTATTCAGCCATTTTCCAACTGATAGGCATTCACTCGGTTTCCAGTTTCTTGCTATTACAAAAAGAACTGCCACAAACATTTTTGCACATGTGGATCCCTTACCCTCCTTTAAGATCTTTGGGATACATGTCCAGTAGAAACACTGCTGACTCAAAGGGTATACACAGTTTTATAACTCTTTGAGCATAGTTCCAAATTGCTCTCCAGAATGGTTGGATCCATTCACAGTTCCACCAACAAGGTATCAGTGTCCCAGTTTCCCCACATCCCTTCCAACATTCATCATTATCTTTTCCTGTCATCTTAGCCAATCTGACAGATGTGTAGTAGTATCTCAGAGTTATCTTAATTTGCATTTCTCTGATCAATAGTGATTTAGAGCACCTTTTCATATGAGCAGAAATGGTTTCAATTTCTTCATCTGAGAATAGTCTTTGACTATTTATCAATTGGAGATTGTCTTGAATTCTTTATAAATTTGAGTTAATTCTCTATATATTTTAGAAATGAAGCCTTTATCAGAACCCTTGAATGTAAAAATTTTTCTTAGTTTATTGCTGCCCTTCCAATCTTGTCTGCATCGATTTTGTTTGTACAAAAACTTTTAAACTTAATATAATCAAAATTATCTATTTTGTATTCAATAATGAACTCCAGTTCTTCTCTGGCCACAAATTTCTTCCTTCTCCACAGATCTGAGAGGTAAACTATCCTTTGTTATTCTAATTTGCTTATAATATCACTTTTTATATCTAAATCATGAACCTATTTCAACCTTACCTTGGTATATGGTGTTAGGTGTGGGTCAATGCCTAATTCCTGCCATACTAATTTCTAATTTCTCCAGCAATTTTTGTCAAATTATGAATTCTTATCCCCAAACCTGGGGTCTTTGGGTCAAATGACCTCTTAAGTATTGTCCAACCTTAGGATTCTCTGCAATTCTCCTTCATCCCTTCCACAGAAGAAAGGTTATCAGGGTAAAATATTTTTCAGTCAGAGAAAGGTATTTTTTCCTACTTTTAAAGTATATTCAACACTGTTGACTGCATATAGAAGGTAAAGAATACTTTGCCATTCATTCTCCCATCTGAAAGAATATTGCACCATCACTACCACCTCAATGTTGTTTAAAAAGTTAGTTTGTTTAGTTAAATGTTGATTTAAAAAGGCCAAGGTCTCCCATTGCACCCTGGGACATCTTCAGTTGCCCTGATCTATATCTGGCCACTGGACCTAGATGGCTCTGGAGGGGAAGGTGAGGCAGATGATCTTGCCCAGCCCTCCATCATCAAAATACAATTCACTTACATGTCATAGCTTCATCTCCCAGAAGTCATGGTCATCTTCAAGAATGAAGGACAAACTATAACAACAGAGAGTGGTTTATAGATTTAGATCTGGAATGAGGCACAAAAGCTATCTATGCCCAAATCCTCATTTTATCAATGAGAAAACTGAGGTCTGAGGAAATTAAATGACTTAACCAAGATCATATAGCTTAGAGACAGGATTTGAATATAGTTCCTCTGACTGAAGAGTCAGTTTTCAGTGTCCAGCTAATTTAAGGGAAAGGAAATAGACCAGAAAGAGCAAGAACATTAGTACTGGTCCATGACAAATAATATTAAAATAAAGCATCAAATGTAAGCACATAATTGTTTTTAACAAAAATGAAAAGTACATTTCTAGTTCCTAGTCCCCAAAATGTAACTATTTCCTGGGGGAAAAAGCATGAAATCTCAATTGAGTATGGAGTGGGAGGTAGGCTAAGCACTCCGATCATGGCAGGGGACAAAGAACTTGTAACACCAGCATGAATTTGCTGGTAAGAAGGCCACTGAGTTGTGGGGAAGAAAAGTGTGAAAGGTACATTAAGGGAGGGAGCTCATCCCATCATGTCAAAAGATTTAGATGTCCATCTAAATTCAGTATACTGATGATAAGCCCCATTTATCCAATTTTAGTCATGGCTCTTTCTGGTACTGTACCCCTTTAACCCCTGTTAGCACCAGACACAGAACTCCAGGACACCACTAAGGACCAAGATTAGGGCAAAAATTTTGGTAGGCCCAAGAAAAAGATGTGAAAGCTTGTTGGATATGTAACCTCTCTGTGAGAATGGGCTCCAATTGGCCTTTCCAACTTTTTTGCTATAGAATTTTCATTCAATAGTAGGATACATATAGAAGTGTTCATTTCAAAAGAAAGTTTTAAAAATAAAATTATGCTCGATGCTTTTTATTATTAAGAACGCTTGGTGTTTAGCATTCCCTCTCTTTCTTCCCTTGGCCCCAGTCCCACTCTGGACTGGAGAGGTAACAGCGTCTGACAATTAGCTGAAACTTGGAGCTCCCTTGATTTTCTTTCTTACTCAGTGAGGAAGATTTTCCCAATATTGCTTAGAAATCTAGCACACCTGAAAGATGGAATCACTTCGATGGGTCACCAGGGGACTCATTATTCCATTGTGCTAATAATAACTGACATTGATATAGCATTTCATACTTGGCAAAGCCCATCATTCACATCATTTCATGTGAGCCTCCTGCTTCTTTCAAGTGTCAGCTAAAATCCCACTTTCTATAAAAAGCCTTTACTGGTTCCTCTCAATGCTAGTAGTTTCCTCCATGATTACTTCCCATTTATACTGAATATCTATCTATCAATCTTTCTATCTATATTTTCTTTGTTATGGTCATTTGCATGTTATCTTACCCATTAGATTGTAAGCTCCTTGAATGCAGGGACTGCTTTTGCTTTTCTATTGCCAGATCTCAGAACAATGCTTGCCACATAATTGTTGTTTGTCCTTCATTTTCTTTTTTTTTTTCTTTTTTTGCTGAGGCAATTGGGGTTAAGTGACTTGCCTAGGGTCACAAAGCTAGGAAGTGTCTGAGACCAGATTTGAACTCAGGTCCTCCTGACTTCAGGGCTGGTGCTCTATCCACTGTGCCACCTAGCTGCCCCTTGTCCTTCATTTTTGAAGAGGATTAATGACATCATTGAGTGGTATCTTAATTTGTGCTGTGAACTGGATTTACTTCACTTTCTCTTCCAGAGTCATTGGAGCCCAGTGGCAAAAGCCCAGACAAAAATCCAGGATACTGAGATGACCTGGGATGCAATGGATGACCTTAGTATCTTTGATGTTGGACCTAGCCCTAGGGTCCACAATGGCTGCTTCCATTGCGTTCCAGGCCGTTAAAAGAAATTGCTCTCATCCATCCATCCATTCCACTGGGGAAGGTCATTAGGGAAGTTTTTACAAGTTTACGGTAGACATTCCCATAACTCACCAACAGATTTGGGGTCTGTCAGTAACCCTTAATCTGATTTAGCCAGTCTTCAGATATTATTTTACCAGGATGTGGCCATTTGCACATCTTGAAGCTACAGGTAAGAACTGACTGAAGGTAGATACCAAAGATGGATGAACAGTCCTTAATAAATGCTTTTTGTTGTTGACAAGACCCTGATAAAGAAACTATAGATATCATTATATAAGTATCAAAATTAGGTTCAGAAAGATTAAATGACTTTCTTATGGTCAAACAACTAAAATAAGCACCTAGAATTTGAGCTCAGTCTTCCTTTATTCAAGTTGAGCATTCTATCTACTCATTATACCACAATTGTACACTGTCAGGTATCATGTTTAAAAGAGTTAGTACACCCCCAAAGCTGTCAAACTAGCCATTAGGGAAGTAATTCGGGGTCTGGAAAAAGATAATATTTGTTCATATCAGTAGGTGTTTTAAAAAAGAAAGCTCCAGATATGTATACATTGACTTTCCCAGGATTGTACTATTGATTGGCAAGCTATGACAGGTGTGGAAGCCTCGCCTTTACCCTCTCAATGCCAAATTACCTGAGTACAATTGGTCCTGATTGAAAAGATTTCTCAGAATTAAACTGAAGATTCAAATGAGTAAATTATCCTGAACATAAACTGAGATTTTTGTTCTTATTTCTTAAATCCAAAGAATAGGAAACACATCCTACTTCCTTTGTTCATTAATGATCATCAAGGATAGAGATAAGCCATAGAAAGAGCCCTGGGTTTGGAACTAGGGAAAATGAATTTGAATCTGTTTTGCTACCTAATCTCTATGTGAGTTTGGGATTGTCACTTCTCTAGATCTTATTTTCTTCATCTCTAAAAAGAAAGGATTGCTCCATTTCTAAAAAGAAAGAGTTCATGGACTTTTTTTTTAATAAAGCTTTTTATTTGCAAAACATATGAGTGAC
>JAJPUD010001634.1:182722-196798 GCA_023553655.1 Myrmecobius fasciatus | reverse complement strand
AGGAAGGAAGGAAGGAAGGAAGGAAGGAAGGAAGGAAGGAAGGAAGGAAGGGAGGAAGGAAGGAAGAAAGGAAGGAATAAAAAATTTAATGGAAGAAAGGAGGAGGGGAAGGAAGAAAGGAGAGAAGGAAAGAAGAAAGAAAAAAGGTAAAAGGGAAGAAGGGAGAGAGAAAGCAACATTTTTACTATTATAAGCAAACCTGAACCAGGACCAAGGTTTTAAAGAGCATTCTTCTTCATACTTCAGACCCTGGCAGACCATACCTGGACTATCTAAGGTTAGGGACTTACAGAAAGTCTTGGAGGTACTTCCCAGTGCTTCCTCCAAATAAATCCTAGGTCTATTCACTTCCCTAATCTAGAGAAAAAAGTTCCTTTTTTTTTTGAACAGGCTTACCAATTTCTAATAGTTTAAGAAAAAGAAGACCTCTGTGGAACAAAACAAACCAAAACAGGTTTTTGTTTGACTGGATTGAATAGTAGGAGAAGAAGGACAAGGAAGAAAATATAAAATGTTCCTGCTTTACTATCATGAATCTCTATTCAGGCAGAGATCTCCAGAGAGAGCACAAATGCTCATTAATACTGCCAACATTCCAGGGAGACAAGCCCTCTAGTCTATTCACACTCCTAATAATAACTCACGATGATTTGCTGCCTTCTTTACCAGTTTTCAAGCTAAATAGTGCAAGTATAGTCATCACCCCCATTTTACAGAGAGGAAAGCCAATATTCAAGAAAAGTTAAATAGCTTACCTAAGGTCACATTTATTTCTTTTAAAAAAATTTTATTAAAGCTTTTAACTTTCAAAATATATGCATAGATAATTTTTAATATTCACTCTTGCAAAACCTTTTGTCCAAATTTTTTTCTCCCTCCTTTATCCCCATTCTCTCCCCTAGTCACCAAGTAATCCAATGTATGTTAAACATGTGTCATTCTTCTATGCTTATTTCCACAATTATCATGCTGCCCAAGAAAAATCAGATCAAAAAGGAAAAAAAAAGAGAACAAAAACAAAACTCAAGCTAACTACAACAAAAAAGTGAAAATACCATGTTGTGATCCACATTCAGTCCCCATAGTTCCCTCTCTGGGTGCAGATGGCTCTCTTCATCAAAAATCTGTTGGAAGTAGCCTGAATCACCTCCCTGTTGAAGAGTCACGTCCATCGAATTGATCAGTATAAAGGGCTTCAGACATTTTTGCACATGTGGGTCCTTTTCTAAAGTCACATTTCTAGTTCATGTGAGAGTAAAGATTCAAACCCAGATTACATGTTGTCTCTCTGTCAGAGGCAAGGAATAGAAATAGAGTTGCCTTAAGCATGCCCAGAGAACTGTAGTTGACATTAAATTTTAAGACAGCCAAATGGGTTCATATGCAGCCTCTAATACTGGTTGGCTTAAACCTGGGACAGTTACTTAATTTTTACCGATGTTGATGTTATTCATCCTTCTTTTTTGAAAAGGACCAATTATATTACATGACTTGTGGTTGAATTGGATTTAAGTGAAGCTGAGCTGCACAAAGTCATCAGCTTCTCTCTCTTCCAGAGTCATCAAAGTCCAGAGGCATGACAAAGTCAAGATAATTGGTGATGTCCCAGTCATCTAAACTACAGCTTTGCCAACAAGCTATACCTTGTGAATTATCTAAGAAAAATACTAAGTAGATATGAATATGAATATGAAGTGGTAAAGAGAGCCTATATGATAAGGACAAATTCTGATAGAGATGCTCAATTGTGATTTCCCCATCTATAAAATGGACACAATAATATGCCCATATCAATTTTATGTGAGAAGTAAATAATGTAATATGTATATATATACACACATTACATATATACATATATACAATATATGTATACATATATGTAGTATTTAAAAGACCATAAAACTGCCTAAAACAAGAATGATAGCAATGGTTAGTAGTATTAATAGTAGCACTGGTATTCAAAGTACAACCTAACAGAGGCTAAAAACTGCTAGATCAATGATGTAAATCTCAAATAGAAATGGGGATCACTAACTATACGTAAAACCCATTTAAGTCACATATTGACTTAGAAAACCACATATTCACATTATCTATGTTCTATTGTATTTGTACTAATTTTATTAAATGTTTCCCAATTATATTTAATCTGGTGCAAGCTACATTTGGGAATGATGTTGGCATCATATTGGTGATGACACATTTGACACCCCTGTGCTAGAGCTCACCAGTCAGGACATTACTCTTTGGCAGTCCACTTTCTATTGGGCAGCCCATTGGAAGTTATTGTCTTTATTGTTACAGCAGCAGCAGAAGTAACTGTTTCGTAGTAGCAATAGCAGGAGAAGGAAGGACAGTGAAAGTGATGGAAGTTGTAGAGATAAAAATAGTGGTGGCAATTTAGTGACTGTAGACACGGTGATGCTGGCAGTGATGGCAATGATGATGGTGATGGTCACAATTGTGGGTGTAGGAGCAATGATGGTGTGATGGTAATGATGATGGTGGTAGCAGTGATAAAGGCACAATGATAATGATGGGGATGGGACAATGATGCTGGAGATGGTAGTAGCAACAATGTTGGTGTGGCTATATTCCAGAGAGAATCTGAGGTTGTTCCTACCATCTTCCTCTAAGGAGTCATCTCAGTGGAAATCCTCTCAAAGGGTCTTCAAGTAGAATTTTGTTGATTGATCACATAGAAATAAATCATAGGATCCAGGGTGGGAAAGGTACATTAGAAACCATATAATCCAATCCTCCCGTTTTACAGTTGAGGAAACATAAGGGTAGAAAAGAGAGTTGTCCAAGACCACACAAATAGTCAGTGATAAATGGAGATTTGAAACCTGTCCCCTTACTTCCAATCCAGTATTTTTTCAGTTTGTTTAGAATGTTTTTTCAATGAGATTCCTGTTCAGTTGCAGATTGGACTAAATAATTTTTCAACTTTTCAACTCCAAGATTCAATAATTCTGTGTGATTCTAAAATTCTGCGAATTATGACATCCCCCTAAGCAAATAATTTTCTTTGAACTTCAGTGTCTTCTATAAAATAAGGATGTTGGAACATGATGACCTCTAAAGAGCTTCCAGCTTTAAATCTATGTAATCCTTGAAGGCAACTCCATCCTTCATAAACATAGAGATCTTGGATGTTTACCTGCTCACCAGCCCACATAGCACCCTTTGCTACCACCATTCAAAGATCTCTTCTTATTCAGGACCCAGAATCTCCAAATCCTTAGAGTTTTGGCTGCTTCGCAGTCATATTTTCTCAATAAGGACAAGCTTTTTTTTTTTCTAGCTATTGTGCCATCAACTATCAATGAATAAATGAGCACATTAAAAGACTCCTGTGGGACTTTATGGATACAAAGGCAAAAGCATCATCTCTGGAGAGTACTTGTTTCCTTGTTAAGGCTCCCTTAACAGTCCCCATGAAAATTCTGATTCTAAAAACATGCATATGTAAAAAATAAAAGCATGAGCAAGAAGGTCCAAAATTCTTTGTAGAACAGATCTGGTCTTGAAAAAGCTTAATTAAATCAAATTCTGATTTGATTTGATGAATGACACTTTAGGTGAACTAAAGAGCTTTTTGAGGACAAGGAATTTCTTTGATTTTGCCTTTGGTACCCGCAAACCCTAACACAGCACCTGGCACATAGTAGGCACTTAATAAGTGATTGTTGAATTGGGCTATTTAAAGAAAAATTATTGTATAATAATAATAATAATAATAATAATAATAATAATAATAATAACTTCTAATTTTCTCACATGTTTATCCAGATTTTTCCACAAAAGCTATTTAATTTCCTTAACTCCTCAGTTTCTTAGCTGTAAATTGAAGTGAGTTAGATTAGGTGATGTCTGAAGCTTCTCACATTTCTGTAATTATGAGGCTAAGATATATTGGGATAACTATCTAGATATCCTCCCTACTACTTTAACACACACATATTATGGAAAATGAAATGAAATAGGATTCAGGGAATTTTTTTAGATCAGTATAAGAGACTGACTTGCAATGAAGAGAAACACAGGTCAGCACCACTTCTGCAATGAATAGTTGTGAGTTTCAACCAAGACACTGACAAGAGAGCGCCTTTTTTTGTCTCAGAATCAGGAAATCTGGGGTCACGCTTAATTCAGGACACCCATTGGCTGTGTGATCCAGGGCCAGGCAGGTCCAATCTCTTAAATGACCCCAGGCAGTTCCCTGAGAAATAGGAGTAAAAGCTAAATGACACAAGTCTCATGAAACCAGTCACAAGAAAAGGCAACATTTGAATGTAGCAGGTGGGACATAAAGATGAATGGAAACTGGCATCTGTAAATGACCATCATTACATCCGATACCTCTTGTATTTTGAGCTGAGAGGGATTTAAATGAGTTCCTCTTTCTTGGCAAAGAGCACTTGGGAACTAAGGACCATAAAGTCTCACACAGAACAGAGATGTGGGACTCCACACCCACTTGTGTGCTATAAATATCCTCACCCAGGCTAAAGCTGGGAGGAACCAGGTATTTAATACTGCTGTAAAAAGCAGCTTGCAGATGGTAATTAATGCATTGAGCCATCTCTGAGGTGCCAAAAGGAATCACTAAAGCAGCAGTTGGAACCAGAGGGAACCTCAGTTCAGCAACTAAGCTCCCTCAATTATTTATTTATTTAGCCTGCAAAACATCAGGATTGAGAATGGCAGATTATGAAAGATTTGTCTGCCTGCTTGCCCAAGACCTGGGTCATAATGGAGATTGGTTATCGTTAATAGATTCATGTACTTCTTCCCTAGTGCCTTGTCAAGTAAGAATATACACAAAGCAGTGAGATGGAGGGAAAAAAAAAACAAAAACAAAAACCACACACATATCTCAAAGGTCCACACAAGGGAATCAAGAAGAAGTAGGGGGAGGGGGAGAGGGAAGGTTTATTACACAGTCTGGGGCAGAATCAAATTATTTATGGACCATTTAGATGCAAATGTATCATTCATTTAGAAAACATGCCTCACATACATGTGCAATTTAACCAAACAAAGGAGGCATAAGACCATCCCCACTAATCTTCAAAAATCAACTGGGTCTTTTCAAAGGGGATCTGGGCTTTCTATGAATTGATCAAACTTGACAAGTAATTTCAGCCTAATGTTCACGGCTCTCCTTTTCTCTCTTCCCCATCTGTAGGTGAGAAATCCTATTTTCTGCTTGTAACAAAGTAATGCAGGAGGCTACAGATGTCCATTAAGAGGGAGGTGGAGTTAATACACATCCATCTATGTAACTGCTGAAAACAAAACTCACTCTGAAGGAGAGATCTGATTGGTTGATTTTAAATGACAGATTGTTTCCTGTACCTTTGTTGTCTGTCTTTTAACCATCCCTGGATGTTTTCAGAGTTGCTGTAATAATAAACAGATTTTTTAAAAAAATTTCAAGCTTTCCTACAGAAAATCTTGTTCAAAAGAATGTGGTGAGTTCCTTCCAAAGAGACTAAAAAACAAAAAGACCCATAGCCATTCTAACAACTTTTTGAATCAATGAAAATCATATTATGAGAAAGGCACCAAATCCCAATACTCTGTCTAGAATGTCAGTCTGATAGAGTTGATATTGTTGGGGGTGGGAGGGAATCAAGAAGGGGGAAAAAGGAAATAACATGTATATTCCAGGTCAAGAACCTAAAATGGAATTAGTTGAATGAATGTCCAGCAGGAAACCAAGCAGAACTATGCTCTGTACCAGGGGGCGTTAAAGGTTGACCTTTTGGTTCTTTAATCTCAGAGAATAAAAGCAATGCAGTTTATGTTCTTGTAACATGTTGTGGCTTTTATTAAAAATGATGTTTTCTCTTTAATCATACCCAGATGGAGGAAATAAAAGGGAAAAAAATATGTGAATCTCCTGCTACTTGGTTCCTGAAAAGTTACAATCAGGAAGAAATCTTCTCCATATCACTGATTATGGATTTCAGGAAGGAAAGAGCTTTTAGCTTGATCAATGAAAAGGAGTTTAAGAAATAGTAGACTGCCTATTGTCTCCACTGTGGGACAAGTGAGGCATAAGAGTTTATCAGATGCCTTAATTCATCAACTTGAAAGCACACTGGGTTCTGATCTAAATAAAATCAAGTAAGGGGATTAGTATTCAGAGACATCATGGGCAGAAAAGCCATAATGATTCAGAAGTATAGAAACAATTTGAAGGGAACATATAGATTATCTGGGCACAACATTTTGCAGCTGAAGAAATCAAAACCCTGAAAGATGAAGTATCATTGTCTTTTTAATTAAAGTACTGATTTAATTCACTAAGAACTCTATACCATTCCCTACGAGGACTGATTAAAGGAACTAAGGATATTAAGTCCAATGAATAAAAGACTTGAAAGGAACATGCTTGCTGTCTTCATATACTTGAAAATCTGTCATAAAGAAGAAGGTTTAGAAGAAGGTCTCAAAAGACAAAACTAGAAACAGTGAGTGGAAATTTTAAAGAGACAGATTCAGGTTCAATGAAAGGGAAAATGTCTTAACAATTTTCTTGTTCAGTAGTTCCTTTGGGACCCGTTTGGGGTTTTTCTTGGTAAAGATACTGAAATGATTGCCCTTTCCTTCTCCAGTTCATTTAATAATTGAGAAAACTGAGGCAAACAGGATTAAGTGACTGCCCAAGATCACATAGTTAATAACTATTAGAGGCTGAATCTGAAATCAAATATTCCTAATTCCAAGCTTTGAATCACCTAGCTTCCCTTCTTAACAATTAGAGCTGCCTTAAAGTGGAATTAGCTACTTCAGGAATAATGAGTTCTCCTTCAAGGAGGTCTTTAGGCAGAAATTAGAGGACCATTTGTCAGGTATATAGAATGAATTTTTAAAGTATATTCTAAATGATGGCGGAGGTTCTATTTTGAATTAGAAGATTATATGTGACAATTTGTCTATAGTTTATATAGCTAGTAAGTGTTATCAGACACAGAACATAAATATAAGTCTTCAGACATCCATGTTCACAGTTTTTCTCCCTACCCCATGCTTTCTTAAGTTTCTAACTCAAAAAATTGCCAAGTGGCCAAAAATCAAGAAGCGGGTAAATGAAAATATCTTTCTTCTATCAGCTCTATATGTCCCATCTACAATGAATAATAATAAAAGGAGACAGTTCATCCAGTGATGCATTTCCTTCCCTGAAGTCAAGTGGTTCAGAGAGCAAGGATCACAGGGTAATCAAAGCTGACAGGCTTAGTGACTATGCATCAAGTAGAAACTAATCAGATGTTCCAATGGGGTAGAGGTACCAGGCTTATTATGAGCTTATTGACTTCTAGTCCTGACTCAATCCATAATAACCCACTATACCTTCACATCAGTTTCTTTAAAAGTAGAGTAAGGGCAATTTCATTTATCTTCTTTCTTAAGGTGTTTGACAAATATATACATACTCTTGCATATTATTGATATCTTTCTGGTGCCCATATCTCAAAGCAGATCACTCTAAGTGTTCTTCCCATAGATGTACATTGCTTTCTTTAGTTGCTAGATAGTAATGAAAATCATGGAAAGAGGAGTAAAATCCCATGATTTAAGTTAAAGGACATAAAAACTTCATGTAGAGGAATTTAGGATCAAAAGTTCTGGATTGAGGGGCAGCTAGGTGGTGCAGTGGTTAGAGCACCAGCCCTGAAGTCAGGAGGACTTGAGTTCAAGTCTGGTCTCAGACACTTCCTAGCTGTGTGACCCTGGGCAAGTCACTTAACCCCAATTGCCTCAAAAAAAAGTTCTGGATTGTCCACTTGCCTTCTCTGGACCTCATTTGCTCAACTGTAAAATTAAATTGAAATACTTGGAAGACTTGTATGAATTGATACAGAGTTAATCAAACAGAAGCAGAAGAATTTATGTGTATTTTGTGGTTCAAAGATCATTTGCATTAGACTCTCCTCATTAGTGTTGATCAGTTTGCGCAGTGCTCCATGAATGCATGAAGGGTGAAATTTTCCAGAGGGTAGAAACTGAGCTGGGTAACTCTTCCGTTTCTTTCTAGTCCTAAAATTCTAGAAGTCTTATGACTGAAAGCCTTACAATGATCAGAAGCATGCATATGAAATTACTTTATTGTAAACAAAAGATGTTTACACATACCTAAACACTTAAATGTGTATATGTGTGAATGGATTTCTTTGGAACACACAAAGGTATTAAGGGAAGACTAGTACCTCTGGTGTGAGGATTGCCAAGTTCTTTTCAGGGCTGCTTTCCCCCTTTGGTGTCTCCCTCCTACCAAAATTGCACAGGTGATGTAGCATTTACAGAAGTTACGTCCCCATAAAACTGTTTTGGCAGATGGGCTAGCCTAGGTTGAGGATAACTGATAGATAGCAGTTGATGAGTTAGGGGCATTATCTACCTAAGCGTATGAAGATTTTCCTGGCAGAATAGGTAGATGTGAACAATTTCCTCTAATGGGCCAAGAAGGTGGAAGAATCAGACATAGCAGAGTGCTTAAAAATTAGTTAGATAGCAAAGATGTCAAGATCATCCATTATATCCAGAGCCATCATCACTCATTTCGACTTCTGCCTTGCCAGTCCTACAACAATTCTGAAAGAGCAAGTTCAACAGTTTTGCACAAATCTGCCTCAATTAAATCCAACTTAGGTACCAGTCAGAAGATATCACCTATACCACTTTACTATTTTTACCAAGCAGCAGATATATTGTGAACTGCAGTCACAACCTTGCATACAGGCAGCCCAGTCCATAATGTCAGTGGAATTTGGCAGCCTCTTGGGTGATTAAGTTGCTTTTTAAAGGTCCATATTTGTTTAGAGGCTAAAATTATCTCTTTCACCTAATCTAACATTGGAATGCATAGTATGGCAGTGGAGGATCCTACACTATAGTCAAAACACAGAAAATGGACAAAAACTTTTGCAGAGATTTTACTCATCATTGGTACATGGAATGTGCACATGCTTATGCACGACACAAAATTTAGGAGACCTCAAAGAAAAATAGCTCTCATTACAAGTGAATGGGGCAGTGATTAGAATGGTTCCTTTTAAATCGTTTTGAAAATATAAAAAACAACTAACAAGGATGTAAAATTTGCTTCTCCACTCCCATCTTACCTTTGAGGTGTTTTCTTAATGGTGAAGCAAAAGAGAAGTAAATTTTTTTAAAAAGGCAAGTGAGGAAGTTTAAAGAGCACTAGGATAGAAATGAGAAGACAGATTCTATACCTGGCTTAAATCACTCGCTAGTTGTATTATCCAAAAAGTCACTGAAAATTTCTGAGCCTCAGTGTCTCCACTAGTAAAAATGAAGATAATTATTCATAACTCAAGAGATTGTTATGAAGCTCAAATAAGAAAGTGTGAAAATGTTTCAGAAACTGGGGAAAAATTAAAAGCTAAGAAAGCTTTTAATTTGATGCACTAACAATATTAACTTGTGCTATTTCTGCTGGATTACTGATCCAGGTTTAATCTTTGTTTTCCATGTCATTTGAAGAGAGGAGACACTCTCAATAAACTGAATACATTCTGATATGTGTGAATTACTCTCTCCATTGGTACAGACCGAAAAACTACATTCTTATTCTACATGACTTATGCTGAAGATATATTCTTCTCTGAAAAGAGAGCTAAGTACATCAAAGTCCTGCTTTGTTTTCGTAAATTGTCATTTATCTGTTATAGGCATTTTGCCATAGAAACATGCTCCAGTGTCTTGGAATATTTCCTTAACAAAGAAAGACATATGGGGGAAGGAGTGGGGCTGAATTATTCGGAAGGTGTACAAAAGTGGCTGAATTATAGGAGTTAGAGCATGAAGAAACCTTACAGACCATTAAATCCAATCCCTAAGTTTACAAAGGAGGAAATGGAGGCA
This sequence comes from Myrmecobius fasciatus, assembly GCA_023553655.1. Taxonomy (NCBI): domain Eukaryota; kingdom Metazoa; phylum Chordata; class Mammalia; order Dasyuromorphia; family Myrmecobiidae; genus Myrmecobius; species Myrmecobius fasciatus. The sequence continues at coordinate 186,895 of JAJPUD010001634.1, read as the reverse complement.
CAGAAAGGTTACAGTTAGTTTAATAGAGAGGTTAAGCCAGTGGTAAAGTCAGGATTTATTACCCACCTCTTACAACTCTAAAAGTCAGCACTCTCATCACTTTATCATAGCTATCATGATGCAAGGTGGAAGAGCGTATTTCAGGCAGTAAACTTCCCATAAAAAGTACTACATAAATAAGTTATTATTTTTTTAAATTACTTATTCAAATGTATGTGTATGATCTCTCTGATGTAACATTCCCTCCAATGGGGCAAATCACAGCCTAACTATATTTTCTCATACTCTGTGACTTTTAACCCTGTTTTCTCATGAGGTCAACAAATGTATTGGAGGGGAAGTTTATCAACAAATTAGAAAGCCTTCTTTGCTTTCTCTTGATGTATTAGATGGTACCAGTGGAGTACATGGACTGTCCATCTGCTATCCCCATGTTTCTGACACATAAATATCCCATCTTATTTTTTAATCATACACTTCTTTAATAATATCCTCTATTCTAGTTATTCTTAGCAGATTCTTATTTTCTGTATATGTTGCAGCAACTTACTCTTCAGTGCCCTCTGAGTGTTACACAGTTTAATTCTTTGACATGAGTCATGATGGACAAACATACACCATAGATAGAACATACAACATGGATAGAACATATATATTTAAAAAGATGGGTCTTGATTTCAAGAAGTTTGAAATCATTAAAGGAGTGGAATTTTTCCTGCATAATCCCTTCTATTCTGTTTCTCTTGTTTTTGAATCTTCATAAAATATTATAGTAACAAAAATATAAAATTTTTGTGTTTATGACAAAGGTTTATATGACGAACAATGGAGTGTAGAAAAAAAGAACTTGACTTAATTAATATAAAAATTAGCAATCAAGAAAACATAATGACTATGAATTTGTGTATACAAGTTCCCATCTAAATGGAATTTTTTAGAATAACATACACACATATTAAGAGCATGCTTGATGAGGACATGAGTAGAGAACAAGTTTTCTCAAATGATATATCCATAGCAAACCACCTTTTTACCAGAATACAATAAAAAAGAGAAAATGAGATATTATTGTTAACTGTTTTAAAGCTTTTGAGTTGGCAAAACAAAATGTCATCTTAAAAGTTTTCTTACAAGAGGTTTTCTAAGTATATGTCAAAATTTCATAAGATGATAATAGTGATAACTTTGATGAACAGGGCCTTCTTCCTTGATTAATATCAGGTGAGGCAAAATACACATACATACACAAAAATAGCTTTTTTTGTCAAAAATGTTATGGAGAAAATGCAGAGCAATGTCCAAGTTGAAAAGAGATTCCTATCATTGAGTCCCAGAGTTGTTTTTGTTTGAGGATCATGCTGATATCACAATGCTGTCATAGTGGTTAACATGCTGAATCTGGAGATAGGAAAGCCTGAATTCAAAATTAACCTTGATACCCACTAGCTCTGTGACACTGGACAAATCACCACCTCTTTCTGTCTTAGTTGACTCAAATGTAAAATGGGGATTAGAATTTCACCGACCTTGCAGGGTTGTTGTGAGGATCAAAGAAGTAATATTTATAAAATGCTTATTACAGTGTCTGGCTCATAGTAGATACTTTCAAAAGCTATTTTCCTTTCCTTCCTTTCAAGTCCTCAGGTATTTCAGAGTCTTCAAGATAATATCCATCACTTAAGAGTTCATTTGGTATTAACTATCCACAAACAAAAAATAAAGCATACTGAGAATGTCTTTTGCTCAGATTACCATATGCAGTTAAATAGACAACCAACAATAAGTTATTATTATTGCTGTTATTTATGCTTACAACTCCAGAGCCAACAGTTGGCTGGCTACCAATCCCTGTCTACCAAAGTCCTTGTGTATGCTAAGATCATCATTTATGTCCATGAGACAAATATATGATTTGATGAGCAATCATTTAGTACAGTAAAAAAAAAACCCAAAAACAAACAAATAAAATATGGCAGATAGAAGGCTAAGAAATCTAGGTTCTATTCCTAGCACTCTTTTACTAGCAAAGTGATTTTCTGGCTATGTGCCAATGCACACATCACTTAACTCCTTTAAGGCTAATGGGATCATAGAAACTTATGCTAGAAGGTATCTCACTCCTCCCATTTTACAGATGACAAAACTGAGATCCAAAAAGATTTTACCAGAGTCACACAGAGTTGGAAATTTAGCTTTTGACTCCAAATATAGCTCTCTTTCCACTGCATTTTAATGTCTTCTCTGTATGACACTTTCAGCATCTACCTCTCAAAATTGTGGTGAGGAAAGTACTATGTAAATATGTATTATCTTTTCTTTGAAAAATACATGTTGGGTAAAAAAGTGAAAATTAAAAGTCCACATTTGCCTCTTCATTCATTCAGCTAACAGATGTTTACTTAGCATATTTTATGTGGAAAGCATAGTTCTAAGTTCTATGAAAGATATTTGTTACTATTGTTGTTGAGTCACTTCAGACTTCTCATGACCCCATTTGGGGTTTTCTTGGCAAAGATATTGAAATGATTTTCTTTTTCCTTCTCCTACTCATTTTACAAATGAGGAAACTGAGGCAAATAGGATCAGTGACTTGTCCAGGGTCACATAGATAGTAAGTGACTAAGGTCACATTGGGACTCAAATCTTTCCAGCTCCAGGCCAGTGCTCTATCCACTGTGCTTCTTAGCTGCCCTGTGGAGGATACCAAAGCTCACTAATATATGCTTCTGTTGTTCTTAGGACTTAAGGTTTTTGCCAAGGATGCTAGGTTAAGAGGGAGGAAACTTGTCTCTTCACTGAAAATTGGATTTGTGACAGATAACTCTCAGGAAGTATACACAGCCTTAGTTGTAGATAAATAACAAGACTGCATACTTGCAGAGGAACCCCTTGTCAGCTCCTCAAAGGAAAATAAAACAAAGATCATGGATCAAAACACTGGAGTAGATAGAAATAGGAAGATATAGCCACACTGTGGAAGATGGTTAATAGCTGCATGATGATGGGATAGTATACCCTGCTCAATTGATACCCTGTGTCTAATGAAGGCAGTCAGACTGTAGCACCTGGATACTGATAATCTAACCTAATCCAGATCTGGAGTTAGTTCTTTGCCTTCACTTCATTTCGAGGAGAAAGTCATAGAAAGTAGGAAATAAAGTTAGCCTTTTGAAGAAAGCTCATGCAAGATTGAAGGCTCTGAGAAATAAATCTGTGCTTGTGGAATTGATTTTTTTTCCTGTGTAAGATTTTACATTTATCCTTATTGAATTTTTTATTAGATTCAATCCAATGCTTCAGCATATCAAGATCTTTTTGGATTTTTACTTTACAATTCATTGTGTTAGTTATCCCTTCCTACTCAGTGTCATATACATATAGGATATTCTGACCATATATGACTTTATTTAAACTTAAAAAAAGCTTAACAACACAATAACAGGTACAAATTCCAATTCTGTTCCATTGAAAACCTATTGCTATGAATGACAGTGAACCATTAATGACTACTTTGATTTAGGCTATCCATATAATTGTATGATCAGCTCTATCTCTTTCACCAAAATAGGTATTTTATCAAAAGCATTACTATAATATAGGTTACTATATTCACATTATCCTCTTCCCATCTAGAAATCCCATCAAAAAAGGAAATGAGGTTAATCTAGCATGACTAACTTATTCTTGGGAAGCCCCGATGAGAAGTCACTCCTTTCTTTTGATGTTTGCCAACTATGCTTGATTATCTGTTCCCAGGACTCAAAGTTAAGCACATTGTGCTACAGGGAAATTTATTTTTTTTGACTATGATTATGTAACACAAGGGCTGATCCTTCTTTCCACTCTTTGGGAAGGGAGAGGACCCATTCTTCTAGGAAGTCTTCCCCTTATCACCATGGGTCTTACAGAGAGGGCAGGTTCCAGAAAAAAAGGTAACCACTAATTCAGTAGCCCATGGCTGGCTGAACTGTTTTTAGTTGAAGAGGAGGTAAGGATGGGGCAATTACTGTGAAAGAGAAGTGTGTTCCCCATACATACATGTTGAAACCCAGAGATACAGTCTCATTTTCCTGGGAATAATTGTGACTCTGCTTCAGAGTTAGAGAGAAATAAATGACATAGTCTCTCTCTCTCTCTCTCTCTCTCTCTCTCTCTCTCTCTCTCTCTCTCTCT
>JAJPUD010001634.1:157494-175782 GCA_023553655.1 Myrmecobius fasciatus | reverse complement strand
AAAGAAAGAAAGAAAGAAAGAAAGAAAGAAAGAAAGAAAGAAAGAAAAAGGAGAAAGGAAGGAAAAAAGAAAATGAAGGAGGATAAAGGACCTGGGCTAACACACAAAGATTCTAGAAAGAGAAAGATATTCACAGAAACCGCAGAAGTTTCCCAATCCAAAACCCTCAACGATTTATCGTGAAGTGACCTGAAGAACTCTAATGAGAAGGAATCCATTTCCTTGCAGAATGTCCAATTTCCTACCTTTAGGATAGTATTGGAACATTTCTCCTTAATATCCCTGCTGTAATGTTCATCGTTATTTCAATTTTCCCCTGGGGGTTGGAGAAGGAGATTAGGTTGGGGTGGAGGGAGAGGGAGGAAGCAGAATAAGCCTAATTTCTCCTTCCTGTGATAGACCTTCAGATTTTCAAAGATAATTATCACATACCCAAACCCTCTAAATAATTAAACAAAACAATGCATTTTTAAAAAATAGTTGTTGTCAATGATTGTGCATACAACATACTCTTTAGTTCTTTACCAATTCACAAAGATGAATTTAACTTTATTAATGTAAATTCTAAGGTTGTCCATGATTTATTCTGAGTTTTTTTTTTTTTTTTTATATTTTCTTCCTCCATATAGCCAGTTGTCTATGAGAGGAATTGTTTTTGTTTTGGGTTTTCATTTTTTTTTTTGCTTAGGAAATATTTCAATGGAAACAGATCTCTTTTTACTTCTCCTTACTCTCAAGAGTAAAGAATTGTCTTTAAATATGCTGAGCTATGTTCTCATGCCCATTCCAATATCTTAAGTCAATTACCTAAATGTTTCAAAAACTAACAAGGAATCCCTCTGTTCAGTATGGGAGATACCTACAAGTACTATTATTAGCTGAGCTAATAAAAGAGAAACCAATATAATCAATTTACGCATATGCTTCAGACTAGTCATTTCAGGATAAGTCCATATCCCAAAATCAATCTCTATTTCCTCAAATATGGATCTGTGATCTTTTTAGTATAGAAGTACTCTCCAGCAATGCAGGTGGCAATTCACCCATGCTTGCCTATCCTGTGCAAATCCTGTTTGTGCTTACCTGTAAATTTTTCACAGGGGGTCAACCTATATGGCAGAAACATTCCTCTTTTTCTCTTGACACTGAGAGAATATAAATGGAGCATTTTGCCATTCCACTTGTCATCTTATGGCCCATGAGACTAACCCATTTTCTCTTCCTATCATACATTTTTTTCTGATGACATTTTTTTTTACTAATTTTTTTCTTGGGGATTTCTAATGGGTTAAATTGCAACCTGCTCACATTTACTGCATATCTTTTGATTGTTCTTTTATATTTTTCAGACTAAATCCAGTGTCTTCTCCCTCTATTCAACATTGATTTGTGAAGATTTTGGTTTGAGGTGCTCAGGTCCAAACACAGAGGTCAGGTGATGAGACTAACTCTTGGGATAGCCTTCTCAAAACCAGAGATGTTCCAATGAACATTTGGGAACCCCAACATTACTGTTCTTTGGAAAGAGTAGACCTCCTAAAACTATGTGGATAATCAGAATCAGACTGACTTATGAAATGAAATGAATCTAAAATTAGTCAATGGTTCAATCAAGAAGCTTTTTCGAGTATCTCTGTGCTTGGGACTTTCAGACTTCATAGGAGCTTTAAATCTAATTAGGGATAAAAGTAAAATTTAAATGCATGAAATCATTAAAAGAGGATTGAGTATTAAATGATGTAATGCTAAATGTAAATCAATAGAATTTCAGCAGAGTGCCAATATGGTAAGTGGAAAGAATCCTGCATTTAGAAACTGAAGACATGGATTCTAATATTGCTTCTACTACTTGCTACCTACATGACACTGGATAAATGACTACATCTCTTTAGGCTTCTGTTTCTCCATCTGTAATGTGAGAGGCTTACACTAGGGGACCCTAGCATCACTTCCACCTCTAAATCTATGCTTCTATAAAGGAAGGAGACACCAGTATAATCTGATTAGTTGAAAAAAAAATTTTCATGGGAGAGGATCTTAAACTTGACTGTGAATTAATCAATCAATAAAAATTTCATGAGTACTTATGTTCTACAAAGTATTTCAAGAGAACTGAAAACTATTGGTATTGGTGTCAAGAAGCTTATAGTTAAACAGTGAGACAAGGTATGTCATAAGGAGTTTATAATTCATGGTCCAATGAATGATCAACCAATGCTCTAAGAATTCAGTGAAAGGTAGGTATTCCATTCATTTAGAAAGTCTTTATGAAAGAAGAAGGATTTTAATTGGTTCTAGAAGGATGGATTAGATTTAAATTAGTGAGGAGAAAGGTAATATATATATATATATATTGCTTTTTATTAAAGATTTTTTTTCAAAATATATGCATGGATAACTCTCAAAATTCACCTGTGCAAAACTTTGTGTTCCCAATTTTTCCCTCCCTTCCCCCATTGCCTGCCCCAGATGGCAAGTAATCTAATATATGTTAAACATGTGCAATTCTTCTATATATATCTCCACAGTTATTATGCTGCACAAGAAAAATCAGATCAAATAGGAAAAAAATGAAAAAGAAAACAAAATGCAAACAAACAATAACAAAAGGAGTGAAAATGCTATGTTTGATCCACACTCAATAGAGTGGTTCTCTTCATCCCAAGACCATTGTAACTAACCTGAATCATCTCATTGTTGAAAAGAGCCATGTCCATCAGAAGTGATCATCATATAATCTTGCTGTTGCCATATACAATGATCTCCTTGTTCTGCTCACTTCACTTAGCATCAGTTCATTCAAGTCTCTCCAGACCTCTCTGAAATCATACTGTTGATCAATTCTTATAGAACAATAATATTTCGTAACAAATTCATATACCACAACTTGTTCAATCATTGTCCAACTGCTGAGCATCCACTTAGTTTCAAGTTTCTTGTCACAAAAAAGGGATACCACAAACATTTTTGTGCATATGGATCTCTTTCCCTCCTTTATGATCTCTTTGGGATACAAACTCAGAAGAAACACTGCTGGATCAAAGGGTATGCAAATTTGATAGACCTTTGGGCATAGTTCCAAATTGTTCTCCGGAATGATTGAATCAATTCACAACTCCACCAACAAGGTATTAATGTTCCATTTTTCCTACATCCCCCCCAACATTTGTCATTATCTTTTGCTTTCATCTTAGTCAATTTGAGAAGTGTGTAGTGGTACTACAGAGTTGTCTTGAATTGCATTTCTCTAATCAATAGTGATTTAGAGCCTCTTTTCATAAGACTAGAAATGATTTCAATTTCTTTATCTGAAAACTGTCTGTTCATATCCTTTGACCATCTATTAATTGGAGAATGGCTTGAATTCTTGTTAATTTGAATCAATTCTCTCATGAAGCCTTTATCAGAACCTTTGAATGTAAAATTTCCCCCCAGGTTATTGCTTCCCTTCTAATATTGTCTGCATTGGTTTTGTTTATACAAAAACTTTTTAACAATATAATCAAAGTGATGTATATATTCTAGCCAAGAAAAATGGTATAGACAGAAGAATGGAGTTGGAGAAGTACAAGATGAGTTCATAAACACAAGAGAGTGATTACAGGTTCCTGAATAGGCAAATTACATAATATACCCCTATTATAAAGGAAATTAGTCTAGTATCCTGTCAGATAGAGTACATAGATACAGAGAATATTAGGAGGCTGTTGCAGTAATCTGAGAATGAAGTGATAAAAACTTAAACTATGGTGTTAGTAAAGGGAAAGAACAGAAAGGAGCAGAGTAAAAAGACATTTTTTGTCTTTATGGATGAAATGATAGAATTTGGGGATATATTCAACATAGAGATAGAAGAGAAAGATGATCCCAAATTTCTAGTCTGAGAGTCTAGAAGAAAGATGTTAACACAGAAATGGAATAGTAGAAAATTTGAACTTGTTTGTTGGAAAGAAATAACAATTTCATTTGAATCATTTTGAGTTTGAGATGTTACCTATAAGCAGGGAAACATTGGCCTAATGCACAGGTGATGGAGGTGGTCAGGATTAGGGATTCAGTTTGGGGAATCATCCATCCAGAAGTGATAAACAAACCTGAATGGACTCACAAAGGGAGTATGGTCAGTTTTGTCATAACTCTTGATTTGAAAATGCTAATTTGTTCTAATGTAATTGATGTGTCAGAGAATATAGTGAGCTTAACTCAAATTTCATGTTTGTTTATGTGTGAGAATGCAGAAAATTATATCACTATTGCAACTCTTAAATACCCACTACTACAAGCAAATGTCAGGTCTCTTTCAATATAAAATATAGGAGCTCATGCAATAGGAGCTATGAGTAGAGGAGGGCTAGTCAGAACCTATGAACTCTATCCTCCTTTTCTTTCTTTCCCTTTCTGCCAAACCCCCCAAGTATTGGAGCTGTGACCTTTTGAGGTTGTTCTCTTTTTGGTAGACATTAACTTGTTGATTTTGCCTCCCAGTGCCCTTTTAGAACCTCAGCATAGACCAAGCAGCAGCCTGAGACCAGGAATGTTGCTATTATTTATTGTAGTATTTATATGTTTCTTAACCATTTAATAGACATAAAATTGTGCTACCATTTTAATTAGGTCCCTAACTTCTTTACATATCACAGTTAAAATTTTTAAGTGATGTACTTCCAATACCGTTTTCTTATAAGTCCTCTGTTTTTATTGTGTAATTTTACATAGCATGGTGATTAAAAAAAAAACATGTTATATCACATAATAGCAGAGAGCAAAAATGACTATGTTTTTTGCCAAAAACAGCAAGACAGTTCCTTGAGAAGCATGTGCAGTTAACAGTGTAGATGGAATAAGATGAGGCAGAAAATAAGATAGAGAAAATACTTTTTGAAACAAACATAGGAGGAAAACCAGAAAGATAAGACAATAAAGTTCAGCAATATAGAAGCCAATGGAGGAGCATTTCAAGGCAGGGTCAGTATTCTTACATATATCAGAGAGAATAAGTGAAATTAGTATACTATAAGGCTCATTTGCTTTGATAAGGAAATCACTAGTAATGAAGTAATTAATTTCAAACTCAAATTTCAAATCCATTTCAAATAATTAATAAATTGATTAAATTAAATAAAAATCACTATATATAAGGCACCATGCTGGGTGCTGCAGGAAGATAAGAATATGATTACATTTTGGTCCCAGCCCCCAAAACAGTCTAGATTAAGTATCAAATATACATGAACAAATGAGTAATAAGATTTCACAAATTGTACATTATTCGCCAACAAGTGAATAGTATAAAGTGCTATACAGTCAGAACAGAGATAGAAATCATTGCAGACAAGGAGAAACAGAGACTTCACCATGAGGAAACTGAATATGATCTGGATCTTAAAATAAGGATAAATAGACTTTATCTGCACAGAGAGAAGGTTGAAGTAGAAACCAGACCTTTGGAAATTAGGAAAAGAAGTAGAGGCAGAAATATCCACATGTTTGAGGAAGCATAGGAAGAGAAGGGATTAAGGAACAGTTCTACAGGAAGGGAGATCTATATGTGTTTAAAAATAGAAAAAAAGGATCCCATGAAGAGAGATGGATTTAAGAGGAAGAAGAATATTCTGGAAAGGAGTTCTCAGAGGAAATGAAAAGGATGGAATATAGAGAATAGATGAAGAGGTTGGTTAGAGAAAAGAAGAGGGATACCCTTTCCTATGAACTTGATAGAAAAAAATATGATGATAGGGACAAGAATATACAATAGTTGGAGAAAGGGACAGATGGAGCAACAAAAAAGACTTTGACAGAGGAGGGAGAAACTGAGATAAGGGATGTGGGGGAAAAATAGAGTTTATGGTAAGGGAAAGGAACACATTTTTCCTGTGGGTAGATTCCAAGGCCTGATGGCTCCATCACATTTACTATATGCCTGGAAAGTTCCTAAGAAAATTTTGCATCATATTCTGCCTAATAGGTATCAAACAAAAGATTTTGAGAGGTTTTTTGAGGCTATATTTTTCCTAATTTGAATTTTAAAAGGTAAAAGCTTATGAAAGAAACATGTTTAAAGCATAGTCTATTTAAAAAAGAGCACAAGACCAATCTAGGAGTCAAGGGACCCATATATATTTAAATTCCAATTCTTACATTTACTATCTGTGCCTATGAATGAGTTACTAAACAAATTTTACCATCTGTAAAGTGGAAATAATAATACTACTAATAATGGTAAGTTAGATAGTATGGTGGTTAAAGCACTGAGCCAGAAGTCAGAAAGATATAAATTCAAATGTGGCCTCAGACACTTAATAGCTGTGTGATCTTAGGAAAGTCATTTAACCTCTGGCTTACTCATCTTCCTCAAAATTCCTGTAAAATGTGGATAATAATAGCAGCTATCTCCCAGAGTTACTTGAGAATGAAATGAGATAATTATAAATCGGTTATCACCGTGCCTCATTCTCGGATCATCTTGGCTTCCAAGGCTCCCCCAAGTTGTGATAAGGTATGAAAAAAATAGGTTCTCAATTCCCTTGAAAAGTAATCACTCTGCAATTCAATCAGCCAAGAAAGAAAGGGAAAAATAGATGAAGCCAAAAGCACAATGTTTTGTACATAGCAGTTACTTATTAAATATTTATTAAATGTGTTAAATGGTCTTAATTCTGGTCCTGCTCTTTGATCTAGACCAATTATTGTCTCAAAAGGTAGAATATGAAAACAAGCAAATTGCCCTGATATCATTAATACTAATACTTCTAACTTGTTTGCTTGAAACTTTATATCTTTTTTATATTTAGCAAAGATAAATTCTCTATGAGAAAATTAAAGCACAGCCATGGCTCATAATAGTGTCAGATTTTATCTGTATCCCGATCTCTGGCCATGGTACTGATCTGATTCTCTGTAATTTCTGTGATGGGACGAGAGTGTGAAATAGGGGTGGGGAAACTATTCCCCCACACAATAGTTGTCAGTGCCTTAGAAGACAGGGATTCTGTGCTTTCCTTGTAGCAATGCAGATCATCAATTCTTCTGACACCTGTAAAAATACCTTGTGTGGGTTAGTGTTCTATGCTGAGAACTGACTTTCAGGAGTGACCACTGTCTGAATTATATGTAGCTTTCCCAAATACCCCAATTCCTTGAACGAAAAAGGATCTCTTTCATCTAATTTTAAAGCAATTTTTCAATTAGTGATAATTTAAATGTTTATTTTCTCTCCCTCCCACCACCCTTCAAAATTAAAAATAGAAAAAACCCAAATTCTTGTAAAAAATAAAGTCAAACAATAAAAATTCCCACATAAATATATGTCCCTTTCTGCATATTTAATCCAGTACTCCATATTAAAGAGGTGGGTAGTATTCTTCATTGTCAGTCCTCTGGAATCATTATTGGGCATTGCATTAATCAGAGTTCTTAAGTCTTTAGAAGTTGTTTGTTTTTGCAATGTTGTTGTTTTAGTATAAATTATTCTCCTTATTCTGCTCACTTCAATCTTTATTGTTTAATACAAGTTCATTCAGATTTTTTGAATTGTCCAAATTATCATTTCTTACAATACAATACTATTTTATTACATCAATATACTATAACCTTTTCTAGCCATTTCCTAACTGCTTTAAACATATCATATTCTAATTTATATTATGCTTATCTAAGTATTTTATTATTCCTACTAGATTGTAGATTTCCTAAGGTTAGTTATCAATTCCTATTATTTTTGTAAATTTCCTATTACAATATTTTCTTTGTGGTTAGAAGATACAGGTTAAAATCCAAGTCATGAGTATCAAAAAGACACAAATTTGAATTACTACTAGGAACAATAGAACCACAATTTTCTGCATCAGCAACAATTGCAATTGGAAAGAATGCAAATATCAGAAAAGCTGGAATTCTGTAAATTTGTAACTATGACCAATATGTCATAGTAGTAAGAACCAAAGGTAGCAATAAAATTCTGTTATGCATAAAAAACTAGAGTAACCTAGAAAGTAACCTATAAAAGTCATTAAGCCTCTAAAATTTAAATCATTCCATAAAATATAACTCTACTTGACTTTACTAATATCACCTTTTATCTCTTCTCAGCTATCCCCACCTCTTTCACCTACTCCCCATATCATAAGGTCCAGAAAACATAAACATTTTCTTTCTACCTAGAAGAAAAATGCTCTCCGACATGGAAACCCAACCAAGTGGAATTCAAAGGAAAAAGTGAGCATGCTTTCTTCCTCTCTGCTCACTAATTTCCTTATTTAAATCCATTGTAGGATTATTTATAGGTCAGTATTCATCAACTTGACTGGATGCCACAGTAACACCAATGAAGCTAGTCATGTGTAGTGAAAAGAGAACTGGATGAAGAGTCAAGTGACCAAATTATTCTCCCATTTCTTCCAATAATAAGTTGTGGGACCTTTAGTCACTTAACCTTAATACATTTCAGTTTTCTCATCTGTGAAATGTAGGGATTGCACTAAATGTTATTTAATTTTTTTCAGGTCTAACCATCCATGTTTCTATATTCCCTGACTCCTTTGATCCAAAGACTTCACAGACTTTTCCTACTTACATTTCATGAAAACCCTTATATATAACTGCATTAGCAATAGTCTCTTTCTTATTTCTATTCATCCCCTCATAGCAACCTTTCACTTTTACAGTGGAAAAAGGAGCCTCCAAGTCACTGATGATTCTAGGTATTGTAACATTAACCCTATATCAATAGCAAGATAAAAAGAATAGAACTAAATCTTCCTCAAAAGTGAAATCATTGAAGCCTCTGACAATTCAAGGACAGAGGGAGAAACAGGAACTATTGTCCTGTGGAGAGTCCATTTGCTGGTGTTCTCAACAGTACCTAAATAACTTCTGCTTTAGTGTCAATCTCTTGCTTCCATTGATTTCATGTGGATCCAACAGGCTATGTTATGGCCATTTGTAATTTTCATAATCTTCACACTAATGAAATGGAAATCTAAGAAAAACTGAGCTTCTAGGGAAGGTAATTTGACATACCCAAGGTAGGAGCTTTGACACTTGTTTCCCATGAAGCATTAAATATATAAATGAAAATCTGCTCCTGAGTGCCCTCTCTGTTCCTGAGGTCCTAGAACTGAAGTTATGTAATCCCTTAAACTAACAAACACAACATCAACCCTGTACTATTTGTGATAGGCTAGAGTTGCTATATATTTTCTGTTTATTTACTGGAACTGAAAATACAGACTTCATGGAACAGAAATTTTCACCTCTGTTACTTTTTTATAGAGTTAGTTTAAATGCTTATGAGCAAATTGCATCAGTGTTATAATATATATTGGACTGGAGTATTGCCTTCTCTATATTTTCAAATTCAGTACCTAGGACACAGGTCAAGATAGCATAATATTTCTGACTTCTTGTAGTTTAGGCTGATAGAAATTCCTAAGGATGATTTAGAAATGTTAGTCTCTATGGGGAAAAAGGAAGCCATATCAGGCTGGCCTTGATGTTATAGAATTATACTTGGAGTAAGAAAGACCTAAGTTTAAATCCTGCCTCAGACATTTATTTGCTGTGTGATTCTGGGTAAGTCTCAACCTCTCCTGGTCTCAGTTTTCTTATCCATAAAATGAGAATAATAACAAACCTAACTAATAGGGCTGTTATGAGGATCAAATAAATATGTAAAATGTTTTGCAAATCTTAACATTTAAACATTGTGCATTAGCTATTATTATCTTATGAAATTTTCTATTTCAGAAGTAATCTCTTTTATATATGAAATATCCTCCCTCTAAGAGAACTATATGTGAAACAGTGACGTTCCACCATGCACAATTTGCCCCTCTTAAAAATATATAATGAGGAACTTTTTATTTCATTATTTCTCACTATCCTTTCCCCAGTGATCTCATACTAATACATTTTGCCTACTTCCCCATCACATAACTAATACAGTAAAGATAAAGCATTTACTAAGCACTATGATGTGCTTTTGTGATAAGACAATGTGATAAAGACTAGGAATATAAATACATTTAGAAAGGAGACAGTTCCTGCCCTCATGGAACTAATACTCTAGTGGGAGAAGATAACACATAAAATGGAGCTGAAAATGTGAGAGAAACAGAAAAGTAGGGGGGACAGAGCCAGCTTAGAAGTGATCATGGCTGCCATAGATACTTCCTCAAATGGGAGGAACATCCCAAATGGAGGAGGAGGCCACTGGGACAGAGATGGAAAAGTGCCCTAGGGAGTCAGAGGTATAGTACAATACACCAGTACACAGAGCTAGGTGAGAAATAGGAGCTGTTTTCAACATAATAGGTAGATGGAGGGAAATAGAATAAAAAGGACAAATGTAGTATGTTGTACACATGGCTCTTGTGGCTCCATTGATGATATATTTTATATCATATTTATTTGTGTATACCTTTCCTTAAATTTTCCTACTATATTGTAAATTCTTTAAAGACAAAGGCTCTTGTGACCCTATAATCCTTGAGTTAAATTTCTTCTGCTAAAAGCTCTCACTTGTAGGTTCTGGCTTGCTCTGAAAATCCCTTTTGCTCTAGTAGGAAGTTAAAAAAAAGAAAGTCTTCCTATCAATGATAGGTATATCTCAGTTTCAAAGTCTCCTAGTCAATGGCATCTCATGATTAGTGTTCTGGCTGTTTGCACTGATTCCGATCCATAGATTTCTATAACTTCTACATATCCTGGCTTTTGACTGCTTGGCTGGTTCTCACCTCTTGTTCTATTGTGGTCACTAGCTTCTGCTTGAAGTCTGATCTGTTTTTTTGTGACAAAACTATTCTTGTTATGGGGGAAGTAGCCAAGATGTTTTAGTGCTGGATCCTCTCTCTTTGTCTCTGTTTGTCTCTCTTCTGTCTTTCTGTCTCTTGTGTGTTTATTTTTTTTTTAAAGACTGAGTATCCCTATTTTACTCAGGCTAAAAATACAGGGGCTACTCATCAGCCAGATCCCACTATAATGAACATGAGTGCTTTGATCTGCTCCATTTCTGATATGGGCAGTTCTTCCTTTCTTAGGCAATCTCATGCCTCAATCTGCTCCCATGAGTTCACCATATTAATGCCATTTAGTTTGGACTATATGATTTAGTCTATTATGGTACAATAGCCAATGAATTTAGCCTATGGTAGTTCATACGAACACATCAAGCAATCCACTACCTTCAATCTCCTGACTAGCAGGGATTATAGGCATTTATCACCATTATTTTATATTCTCAAATGAGGAGCATGCTGTATATGATGGAGATTCACAGTTTCACATACAGTCCTTTTCAATTCTGCTTCATAAATTAAAAAAGAACTTAAAATTTACTTTATGTATAAAACATTCTTTTTATGTTTTTCAAATTCAGAAGAAAATAAATTTTTATTGAAGCTTTTTATTTGTATAACATATGTACGAGTAGTTCCTCAGCATTGATCTTTACAAAGCTTTCCATTACAAGTTTTACCCCCAGTCCCCTCCCCTCCCCTAGATGGCAGGAAGTCCACTACATGTTAATAATGTTAAAATACTTGACAAGTTCTGCAAGAAAAATCCTATCTACAAGAAAAAAAAAAAGAAAATCAGAGAAAGGAAACACAATGCAAGCAAACATCAATAGAGAGCAGGAAAATGTTACATTGTGGTCCATGTTTCATATCCCTCTCTCTGGGTGTATATGGTTTTCTTCACTGAACAATTGGAACTGGTTTGAGACGATTCTTTGTTGCCGAGAGCCATGTCCATCAGAATTGATCATCATGTAATATTGTTGTTGCTGTGTATAATGATCTCCTGGTTCTGCTCATTTCACTTAGCATCAGTTCACGCAAGTCTCTCCAGGCCTCTCTGAAATCGTCCTGCTGGTCGAGAAAACAAAATTTTAAAGAAAAATCCTTAGGGAGACCATAAAAATAGATTATGTAATGAAATGTGCTTCTCTCCCCCTCAAGAAGCCATATTGAAAAGTAGAGAAACATATTTCCTTTTATTATATATTATATATTATTCCTCTGTTTCAAAGCAGGTTCAAACTCTGAAAAGTCAAAGGGAACAACAAGGTAAAATACAAGCATCAAGGTGATAGAGTAGCACCATTGGACTTCTGCTGAGCAAGATATAAATTCTAACCTTACCTCAGACACTTATAAGTTGTGTGGTCCTGAGCTGTATGGCACTATTCACTCAAAGTCTGTTTCTTCACTTATAAAATGGGCATGATAAACATCTAGAAGCTGTCTCAAAGGGTTGTTGAGGATCCATTTAAATAATAATAACTGACATTTATATATTACCTTAAGATTTGTGAAGCACTTTACCAATATTATTTTATTTTATTCCCACAACAATTTTGGCAGCTATTACAATAGCTCCCCATTTTACAGATGAGGAAACTGATATACATGGAAATTAAGGGGTACTTCCAGGGTCACACAACTAGTATGTGACTGAATGACACCTTAGGGCACTGTATGAATATTATTTTTTTTGCAATGGGGAAAGTTCTCTGGACTTTGAGTTATGAGAGATTTTGCTTCAAGTTCCTCTGAAGAGTATCAACTGTGTGACCATGGGCATATTACTTAATTCCTCTGAACTTCATTTTTCTTGTCAGAAAGATTTGAATAATAAAATATATTCTCTGGCTTACTGGGATTTAGGGAGGATCAAAGAAGATGATTTATGTAAAGTGCTTTGCAAACCTTAGATGTTATACATTTAAGTGTCAGCTATTATTAAATCTCTCTTCCATGAGAATCTTAAAAAGAAATGTGGGACAGCTAGGTGGATGCAATAGATACAACACTAGGCTGGAGTCAAGAAGACTGAGTTCAAATTCAGCCTCATACACTTACAAGCTGTGGTATTTTGGGCAAATCATTTAAATCAATTTGCCTAAGTTTGCTCATCTGTAAAATGAATTGGAAAAGAAAATAACAAACCACTCCAGTATTCTTACCCAAAAAAACTCAAATAGAGTCATAAAGAGTTGGACACAACTGAAATGGAATATGAATATGGACAAAGCCAACTGATACTACCATATTTAAGAAGTACAGAAGGGAGAGGAATGAGGGAGTTGAATCACTTCTAAGAGATAATGGATTCATGGTTACACCAACATTTAAAAGAATCATTTTGTTTTATTCTTTATAAAACTGGATTTGTTATTCAACCTTTCATGTTGCTACTGGAAAAAAGCTGCTCTGAGAATTCACTTAATGGCATCTCTAACTCAATATGATGAACAGGCAGATAGATGAAAGATGAGGGAAAGGAAAACAGAAAATGAATGGAGAAAGCCAGAGAAATCAGAAAAACAACTGGTTAAATGGAGTGCTTTCTAATCTAATGTATATGTCATATTTAATAAACCTTGACACTGACTCTGTGCTTTATGCCAAAAAAAGTTTTCAGCAGCTTCCAACTAAAATAATGGAAGCTTTTTGAAATTGTGTTTTTCAAAGCTGCTGAACCTGAGTCCCAATCTTTTGAGTTAGGGATAAAGTATTGGGAATAGAGAGTCTGGGACATTGTAGAAGGCATTTGATACCATCTTGGTGAGAGGCTAACTTGTTGAATTTAGGAAGTCCAAGTTAAAATCTAGCCTCAGATACTCACTAGACTTTGGGCAAGTCATTTAACCATGTTTACTTTAGTTTCCTTATCTATAAATATGAGGATAATAACACTTAATTCCCAAAGTTGTCAAGAGGAATGAGCTGATATTTGTAAAGTGCTTTGAAAACCTCAAAACATTATGTAGATGCTAGATATTATTTTTATTGTTATTGGCATAATAATTATCATTTCTACCTTGGGAAGAATTTAATGCTTGAATCATTGTAATAATGTGCAATACTGACTTCTCTTTCTGGGGTGATGTAGCATAGGGATCTCAAAGCCTTTTCTAATTTAAATGCCAACATTCCTGTCAGGTATGATTCTCAGCACTATAAACTCTTATAGGCATTCAATAAATATTAATGATGAAAATGAGTCACACTCTCTCTTTTCCATCTTGTAGAAGAGCCTAATACTTGGCTGAAGTCCAAGAGTAAATTGGTAACAGAGTCAGAAATGGAGCTGTTTTTCAGTCCTGAACCTCACTCAATACCTTCTGTCTCTGCTTGTGGATCTTTTTAGCTTCATTACCCAGATGTACCTGAATATGCATTCCTTTATCAGGGATTTTTTCCAAATCTATCTCCATTTCATATGTCATTTTAAATCAACTTCATCCATTTCTATTGTTGAGTCACTGAAAGATTGGAAGATAAATATTTGCAGGAAAGTGAAGAAATGTTGTGGAAGCAGGGGAGGGAAAAAGGGAAGACATCCTTTCTGCTAAATAAAAACACAGCAAGCATTCCACTCAACCTTTATGACAGTCTCCATTTCCAGTTAAGTGAGGAAGAATGGGGTCATGGGATTTTTTAAAGTAAGATTATAGCTTTAAATTAATCCCTTTTCAGTCTTGTAGAATATATTGTTTAGGATTCTACTGCTAAATCACAGACTCCTCAGCAGCTGGATATTGTGATTTAGTAAAACCTCATTATCACACACCTCACTGATGCTACTAATTGTCAAATTGGACCTCATGTCCCTTGGGATATAGGAATGCATGAAATTTCTCACTCACTGTAAGGCAGAAAGTCCACAAAGTGAGAATAATTGCTTTCCCTTGAATTTTATCCCAGCATTATATAGGGTCTCTGGACTCTGTAGTATTGATAGAACTCTAAATTTGGCAGCCTTTTTGAGAAAGATTAACTTTTTACTTGTGTGTTAGAGTCAGTGTTCTATTCAACTGAATGACCCATGGCGGAGGGGGATTGGGGGTGAAGGGTGGCAACCAAGCAATAAATTGACGTTTTTCAAGTGAAACTTGGTCATACTTGACTTTTTCAAAGTAATCTGCTCCAAAGCTCACAGAGAAGCCTCTCAAAAGCATCCCACACAGGGAAACCATGCTTGAGAAACAATTGCTTTGAGAAGACCAAGTACTTATTGATTATACTCAAATTTCTCTGGAAGGCACTAAGCATAGGACATTTGCCTCTGCAATTGGCCACCAGATCTCTCACCAGAAATAGTGAGCAAATGGAAATAAAAGCCCATTTCATTCAAAACTGTGATGTTGAGCTTGAGATGGGGGGCCAGCGAGAGACCGCCCAATGGAATCTAAGAATTTGGCATTCTTTCCCCAAATTCTCAAGGGACTCAGTATGGCATTTTGGGCCACTTTCAATTTCCTTTGCTATTGGCTTCCTCATCCATAAACTGGGAATATAAGACCTTCTGAGACTGTTATAGTGATCAGAATGAAAGATAAGTACTAGACCAGGAGATCTAAGCTGTTCAATTCAATTCAATTCAATAAATACTTATTAAGCACCATTTGATTGATAAAGAGTGCTTTCCAGGGGTTCTTAATCTAGAATCTGTTAACTTGAGTGCTTTTTAAATATAATTGTTTCATTTTATTTTTTCTATTTTTAAACTTTTTTCTATTTAAACTTTTAAAAATATAATTTGTTTTCTTTGTAATCTTACATATTACATTTTATGCATTAAAAATTTATTCTGAGATGGGTCCATAGGCTTCACCACACTGCCAAAAAGTCCATGAACAAAGCAAACAAACAAACAAAAATGGTCAAAAACTCTAGGTACTGGGTATACAAAGATAAAATGCTATTGTCCTTGCCCTCTAGGAACTAACTTGTATTTATTCCTGTGAGATCTGGAACATTGTATAAAGAACATTATAAATTTCTATCAAAGCAAAGAGTGGACTTGAAGAACTGAGAGTTTACCTTACTCACCAGTGTTAACATTCTAAGAGAGAGTTAGAGAGGGCCTGGTCTTCCTCACTCTGAAGATGGTTCTTTATCCTCTATACTATGAATGCCTCTCTCTTAATCTATAGGTAGAAAAAAATGGAATCACCAATGGGCTCTACATATTAAAGCAGGACCTTTGGGAAATCAATGTACTTCAGTGCTGGAACACAGCTTAGATCTCCTGGGCTAGTACTTTATCCCCAATTACCCTGTCCTTAAATACTCCAAAAAAAGTGTCATACTTTTCAACACATATTAAAGGGCACTCAAGTCACTGTTATTTAATATTTTCCCAAGAGACTGAAATGATACTTTTCAAGTTGACAAAGTAAGTTATATAAATCCATATTTATGGACATTTTACAAAGTGAATATTTGACAGACTACTCCAAGACTCTTTTGAATCATTACAAGAGACATTTAAATAGATACCTAGGTACTCTATAATAAAAGACCATACTGCTGACACACCAGTTAGTTTTGCCTGCCCATCAGACAAACCAATTTTTTTAAAATAAAGAAGGTATAAGGACTTAGATAAAGATTTCTAGGTTGAGATGAAGGATGTATTTGGCTGTAAATGCATATACACCAAAAAGACACACAAAGAGAAAGACAGAGAGGAGAAAGACAGACACACACAGAGAGACAGAGACAAAGAGGAGAAATACAGAGAGACGGAGAGAAAGAGAAAGACAGACAGATAGAGAAGGAGAAGAAAAAGAAGAAGAAGAAAAAGAAGAAGGAGAGAAAGAAAAAAAAGAGAAAAACTTATTCATCCATTAACAACCTCAGTTTTACTACTTTAGTCTGAAACCCAAAAGGTCTTATATGCTCTAACTCCACTTCTGGCTGTCTGGGAACAATGTGAAGCAAGAGAAGGAATTTGAATTCTATAAAGAGATTCCAAATATATATATACTGTTTCTAACGAGATCAATAGCTCATCAAATAACTCAGGATGAGAAATAATGCCTTAGATAGGATCAAAAGACCTGAATTCAAGTTCAAAACTTAATAGATGATTAAGAGCCCTGGATTTGATGAACAAAAACAATGTAGCTAAGATTAGAAGGAAAACTGGTGTGGGTTGGTAGGGTGGGGAGTGGAGTTTATAGCAAATTTCTCTGATGAAGGCCTCATTTCTCAAATACAGAGAGTCCTGCATTAAATTTATAAGAATACATTATTTTCCAATTGATAAATGGTGAAAGCATATGAATAGGCAATTTCTAGAAAAAGTAGTCAAAGCTACATATAGTCAGAAAAAAATGCTCTGAATAATTGTTGATTAGAAAAATGCCAATTTAAAACAACTCTAAGCTACCATCTCACAATTGAGTAATATGACAGAAAAGGAAAATGACAAATGTTTAAGGGGATATGAAAAAACTGGGACACTAACGCGTTGTTGATGGAATTGTGAACTGATCCAATCATTCTGGTGAGCAATTTGGAACTATGCTCAAAATGTTATAAAATTGTGCAATACCATTGTCAGGTCTGCATCCCAAAAAGATTTTTTAAAATATACATACAAAAGACATATATATATATATATATGCAAAAAGATTTATAATAATTTTTTCCTGGTGATAAGGAATTGCAAATTGAAGGTATGCATTGAGGAATAGCTGAACAAGTTGTGTTTTATGGTTGTGGTGGAATGATAATAAAGAAATGATAAACAGGATACCTCAGAAAAATCTGGAAAGGCCCACAGGAACTGATACAAAGTGAAATGAACAGAATCAGGACATCATTGTACGTAGCAACAACAATATTGTATGTATAATGATCAACTGTGAATGACTAGATATTCTCAGCAATATAAAGATCCAAAACAGTCTCAAAGGACTAATGGTGGAAAATGCCATCCACTTCCAGAGAAAGATGAAAGCATGCTTTTTAAAAAGATGTTATTTTGTTCCTCATTTTTTATCTGTGTTTGCTTTCACAACATGACTAATAAGGAAATACATTTTGTATGATTGAACATATCAAATTACTTCTCAATGAAGAGAAAAGGGAGGGAGGGATGAAGATAATTTAGAGCTCCATTACAAAAATGTTAAAAAATGTTTTTATATATGATTGAATAAAATAAAAACTGTTTAAAATTTTTAAAGAAAAGAACACTGTACTTGAAGTCAAAATACTTGAGTTTGAGTAAAAACTCTCATACTAGCTATGGGATTATAAACAAATCATTTAAATTCTCTGAGCCTCTTAAAATGACAGGAAAAGATAATGACGAATGTTGGAGGGGATGTGGGGAAACTGGGACACTGATACATTGTTGGTGGAACTGTGAACAGATCTAACCATTCTGGAGAGCAATTTGGAACTATGCTCAAAAAGTTATCAAACTGTGCATACCCTTTGACCCAGCAGTGTTTCTATTGGGCTTATATCCCAAAGAGATCTTAAAGGA
>JAJPUD010001634.1:87656-111487 GCA_023553655.1 Myrmecobius fasciatus | reverse complement strand
TAGAGAAGGATTAATGAATTAAATATGTAATATAAAAAATTAGAAAACCAACAAATAATCAAACCTAAAATCAACACAAAGGAAAAGATGCTAAAAATTAGAAAAGAAATAGATATATAGAATCCCTCACCCCCCAAAAAAAGACCTATAGAAATTATTATTAAAAGTAAAAAAGAACTTTAGTTGATAAAAATGGTAGTAAATCAAATCAACAAAAAAAGCAAAACCAACAAAGTAAAATAAGAAAACCAGAAGAAATAAAAAAAAGTTATCAGAACAAACTATGGATAGTTATCTGCTACTAACATTGAGAACACAAAAGAAATAGAGGAATGTCTTCAAAGTTACAAAATACCCTAACTAACAGAAAATCAGATTATCCAATTTCAGAAAAAGAAATAGAATTAGCTTTTAAGGAACATAAAAGAAGTGATAAAGACCTGGAGTTAAGTAGTGGCTGTATGAATGGAGAAGTTGAATTATGTGAGTCATAAATGTCATTAAAGACAAAATTAGATAATTTGACTGAATATGTGGTGAGAAAAAGTGAAGAACTGAAAAATGACACAGAAGTAACAAACTTCTATATCTAGAAAGATGGTAATTACCTTGATAGTATAAGAGGAACTCAGAAGAAGTGGAAAAAGATAATGAGCTCTATTTGGGACATGTTGAACTTGAGATTCTGATGGGACAATGTACAATTTGCAGTGTCTAACAGGCAATTCATGATATCCACACATTAAGAAAAGGACTAATAAAATATTTTTAGAAGTTCTTTTTGCAATAGCAAAGAATTGAAGAAATGCCTATTAATTGAGGAATGATTCAACAAGTTGTGGTGTATGATTCTGATGGAATATTATTATGCTATAAGAAAGGACAAGGAGAATGGTTTCACAAAAACCTGGAAAGACCTATGTGCACTGATGCAAAATAAAGTAAGAAGAACCAGGAGACAGACCATTGCATACAATAACAGCAATATTGTAATGATGATCACCTGTGAAAGATTTAGTTACTCTAATCAATACAATGATCTAAGATAATTCCAAAAGATCAATGACAAAAAATGCTATCCATGTCCAGAGAGAGAATTGATAAATTTTGAGTGCAGAATGAAGTGTGATTTTTTCACTTTATTTTTCTTTCTTTGCAACATTGCTAATATGGAAATATTTTGCCTGATTTCAAATTTAGAACTGATACCATATTGCTTATATAAATGGGGTGAGGAGCTAAAGAGAGGAAAAAATATGGAACTTAAAATGTAAAGAAAAAGTTAAAAGTAAATAATTGCTTTTTTAAAAGAGAGAAACTAAGCCAAAGGTAGGTAAACACTCTTGAAAGGGGCTCAGCAAGCCCTCACACCAGAGATACCAGTCCTTCCTAAACACTCCATACACCCCTCTGACCATGATATCATTCTTCTCAATAAAATCTGATGCTTCCCTATTACCTATCAGATCAAATATAAACTTTTCTGTTTAGCATTTAAAGTTCCTTATAACTTACAATAATATCCCTCTCTAGTCTTCCTCCACCTCATTGCATATTACTACTTCCCTCCATGCACTGCATATTCCAGTCAATCTGGCCTCTTTTTTTCTGTTCCTCATACAAGACATTCTGTTCTCCCTTCTATGCACTTTCATTTTGATTAACCTCCATGCCTGACTTGTACTCCCTTCTCACCTTTTGGAATTCCTGGCTTCCTCCAATACTCACATTAATCTCTGCTTTCAGCATGAGATTTTTCCTGGTTCTCTAGATGCTAGTGTCTCCTTTCCCCAAAAAAGTCATTTAGCACCTGATTTACATATATTTTATACATATCTACCCATCTACTTTTTGTCTTAGGTTTCTGCTAAAATCAAGGAATTTATTCTTATAGAGAAAAAATCATTGAATTAGTAACTCTTCAGTATTCTAAATTTATTTAGGCACTCACTAAGAGATTATGACCTTCTTTAAATCAGTAAGCTTTGTCCAAAATAACTAGGTGACCCAGTAGAATAAGCATTGGATTGGTCATCAGAAGATTTGGCTTCAAAATCTGCCTTTATCATTTAACAACTAATATATTGTTGTTCAGTTGTGTCCAACTCTTCCTGACTCCATTTGGGGTACTCTTGGCAAAGATGCTAGAACAGTTTGCCATTTCTTTCTGCAGCTCATTTGACCAATGAGGAAATTGAGGCATATAGGATTAAGTGATTTAATCCAAGGTCACACACATTAGTAATTGTATGAGCCTATATTTGAACTCAGGAAGATGGATTTTCCTGACTCCAGACCCAGCACTCAAACCACATTACCACTTAGCTGCCCATAATAATAGCCAACATTTATATGGGACTTCAAGGTTTGCACATGGTTTTACATATGAAGTTTTATCTCTTCTAATTCTTATGATGATTCTATGAACCAGATATAGTGGATAAAGTGTTGAATTTAGAATCAGAAAGACCTGAATTCAAATCCTGTTTCAGACACCTACTAACTTTGTGATTTGGGGCAAATCAATTGACCTCTTTCTGACTCAGTTTTATTATCTGTAAAATGGGGGGGGGTATATAATAGCATTTGTTTCCCAGTATCAGTGAGCTAACATGTATATAAAAAACTTTGTAGGAGCTATATAAATATTAGCTATTATTCCCATTTTATAGATGACAAAACTGAGTCTGAAAGATGTTAAATGATTTACCCACACTGAGATAGCTAGTGAATGTCCTTGGCAGGATTTGAACTCAGTTATTCATCACTTCAGTTCTGATGCACTATGATCATGCATCACTTGGGTGAATCACTTCATATCTCTGAGCATCTGATTCTTCATCTTTCTTTAAAATAGAAATATCTGCCCATGGGATTATCATGAGAAAAGCCCTTTGTAATCTGCAAAGTCCTATAGAAATGTTATTCTTAGGAGAAGAATAGACCTAAGTTAAGATAAATGGATTTAAATGACAAAAGGATTTTGAGAGATATTTAAAAGAAGTTTGAGCAGGTGGAATAGGATGGGGAGAGAACATAATTGCTATAATATATTTAAATAAGGAAATGATAATAATTATTGTTACTTTATACCTAATACATTTCATCTAGATACATTGAAATGCTTTCTGTATATCAATTCTTTGCTTCTTATGTTACTTTCACAATTTGAAAGATAGAAAAGATGTGAAATGAATCATTATTTATAATTATACATATCACAAAACATATATATATATAAAATCTCAGAAGTCTTAGTGCAGTTTTACTCTGTAGAAGTAAGAGTGTGTGTGTGTGTGTGTGTGTGTGTGTATACATTTCATGGTATATAAAGTTCTCTAGGATCATTTAGAAATAAAGGTGCTAGATAAATAGAAAGCATTGTAATATGTCATTAACTTTGCAATAAAAGAATGTCATTAACTTTGCAACGACAGGCTTAATCTTCCAAATAGCAAGGGTAAAAAGGATATTCTGCAATCAGCATCTTATTTACTTCAAATAAATTCAATGTTCATGTTTTTCAGGCTTTACAATCAGTGAGAGGCACAATAGGTTTTGCAGTCATGAAAGTATGTCATCATATTGAAACTCAAAGTCAATTTCTCTAAAAAACATTTTCTTTAATGATGGGGATAGGAGATAGTAGGGGATGAGAAGAATGACCAGGATTAATGGGTAGCAAATCCAGATGAGTTTCATTTATCCTTGCAATGATAATAGTTACTCCCCCCCAAATCAGGTACAACTGGAGTCAAGTCAATGTTTTCCATGTATAAGGTATCACAAGAGCAAAATGCTTTGGAAGATGGATCCAGCCCTGCCCCAGGGAAGCCTGTACCTAGCTGTATGGAGATTAACACAAGTTCTGGAAGGGTGCATCAAACTTACATGTTTGGAATATGATACTAGTGTCAGGCTATGTTGTTCAAGGACAGATAAGTGGTACAGTGGAAAGAGTTCAGTAAAGAGTCAGAAAGACCTAAGTTTCAATATAACCTCAGACATTTACTAGACGTTTGCCTGCCTCCGTATCTTTAACTATAAAATGAGGAGAATACTAAACAATTGCCTTCCAAACTTGTGAGGATCAAATGAGATAATATTTGTAAAGTGTTTAGCACAATGTCTGGAATGTAGTAGGTGTTTAATAAATGCTTATTCTCTCCCACTAAATGTAGAGAGTTTTATCATCAGAAAGATAACTATGTTGTGATGAATTTTGAGCCATAAGGAGGCATGGGGGAGTTCTACACATGTCATGTAGGAGAATGAAAGAAGCATTAAATAACTGTGGTTACCAATCTCTTTTCTTGTCCCTAAAAGACTACCTCCATGGCTAAGAAGCCACATGGAGTAATGGAAAGAAAAATGACCTTGGAATCAGGAAGACTGTGGTTTGAGTCATACCTCTGGCACTTACTTAGCTTTTTGATCCAAGACAAGTCATTTAATCTATCAGTGTAGCAGAAAACTCTCTAAAATCCTAAAGTGCAGTTTATTGTAGAATTAAGGGAGTTTCCTCACTGTGATTCTATCCAAAATGGATAGAATTCAAAGTATCTAACCAAATGCAAAAAAGAGGTTACCGATGAGTTTTTAACTTATCACTAATAAATCCAACCATTTTGTTTCTTAAAAACAAAAAAGCAAAGGTTAGTATCCAAATTGATTCCTAAGTTTTGTCTTCACAGTGGAATACTAAATAAAAATTTGACATATAGAGAGAAAAACCACAGTAGGTTTTCTACTCATGTTGTAGTATGCTGCTGATCCTGAGTTTCTTGAAATTTTACCTAAAGTTAGTGTTGGTGATGGCAATGAAAGTGAACCTCTTCTTCATAGTGATTACTTCTCTTCAACAATGACTATGGAGATCTCACTATATGCAGGATCCAGGCAGAGGAACCTGGTAGGGAAAGTATGGGCTGAAAAGTCTTGCTGAGTTCCAACAGCTTCAGAGTGCTCCAGGAAGCAAGACCCAGAAGGGACCCTAGAGTAGGTAAGCACAACTACAGAACTCTGGTTCTGGGGAACATACACTGGGGCCAAGTGGCAAAGCTCCTGCCAAGTAGGAAACAGCCAGTCCATACATTTAATGGTTCTGAAAATTTGTAGCAATCTGACATGAACTAGTTCTGAAGACCTGCAAGAGCTTAGTATAGACACAAATCACCCACTAATGTGGTGTATACTCTTTCTCACTCCCTTCTTTGTAAAAACAGAGATTCAGGACAGGAAGAGGAAATAGTTTGAGGATATAAAAAATAAATGCACAAAATTAACAATCATACTCATGAATATGAGTGGAATTTACACAACAAAAAAATGGAAGAGAATAATGGAATGGATTAGAATATATCCAACAATATTGTAAGAAATATATTTTTAAAATGAAGATATGTTGTTAAAATCAAAGGGTCAGAGAAGAATTTATTATGATTCAGTTGAACTCAGAAAAGCAGGAGTAGCAATACTCATTTCAAATAAAGTAATAATAAAAATAGACATGATTAACAGAGAAACAGGAAAACTACATTATACTTAGAGGCACCATAGACATTGAAGTGATATCAAGGCTTAATATGTAAGCACCAAATGACATAATATCTAAATCAAGGGTTTTTAACTTGGGGTCTATGAACCTTTTTTTAAAATATATATTTTTGATCATTGTATTTCAAATAAAAGTGGTTTTCTTTTCAATGTTACATCTTTTATTTTTAGCATTTTAAAATATTATTCTGAAAAGAGACTTAAAGTCCTATGACCTAAAAAGAGTTCAGAACTTTGATCTAAATATGAAAAAGAAAAGTTAATCTATTTAATGGGAGAAATAGTAAACCTTTAATAATTAGAGATCTCTGTGAACCTCCTTTCAGACTTAGTCAAATCTAACCAAAAAAATAGAAAGAAACTAAAAATATCAATAAAATTTTAGAAAATTTGGACATGATAGGACTTTGAAAATTGGGAATAAAACAAGAATTTTTGAAGTTGTATATGGCACCTGTACAAAAACAAAAAAACCCAAAACAACAACAACAAAAACAACCTGTTAGGAAATAAACTTCACAAATGCAGAAAAATGCATCCATTAAACAAATCCTTGACTGAACACAATGCATGACAAATTATATTAACAAAAACACTTTGAAGAAAGAATTAAAAATCAGAAATTACCTTTAGTAGGTCTAAAGAATTAGTGAGTCAAAGAACAAATCATAGAAGCAAGATAATTCATAAAGAAAATGACAACAGTCAGGATTAGTGACACACCGCTCTGATCTCTGCTACAGGGGATAAATCTGCAATGGACAAGCTAATTAGGTGTCTTTTCTGAGTCTGACATCAGTATGGTGAATTCCCAAGAGCTGGAGAGCCACTAGTGGATCTAAGCAAGACTAAACCAGCCCAAATCAGAAGGTCAAAGTTCCTGTGTTCATAGTAGTAGAATCAGATTCATGATTGGCTCTTGCTTTTCCACCAGTTTAGGAGAAATAGGAACACTCAATCTCAAAAAAGAAAAGACAACAATGAGACAACATATAAAAATTGGGGGACAGCAGTTCTTAGAGGAAATTTTATATCATTAAACACCTTCATTAACAAAAGAGAAAAACAAACTAATAAATTGAGAATGCAACTTAAAAGAAACAGCACATACAAAAAATTCCTAAACACAAAACCAGAAATTTTGAAAATCAAAGAAGAAAGAAGAGATTAACAACAAAAAACCAGAGACATTATTGAATTGATAAATAAAAAGCATCAGATAGAATCCTGGGCTTGGAATCAGGACTGTGAGTTCAAATTCTACTAAGTGAACCAGAAGTGTTCTAGCCATTTTCTGCCATTTCCTCAAATATATAATGGGGATAATAACAGCACCTACATCACAGGGCTACTATGAGGATCAATTGAAATAGTATTAGCACAATATCTAGTATACAGTAGGTACTTATTAAATACTTATTCCCTTCTCTTCCCTCTTTAAAAAAATAAGACAGTCAACTAATCTGATTTTTAGAAAGAAAGAAAAATTGAATTGTTAGTATCAAAAAAGAGAAAAATAAAATTCACAATAAATGAAGATGTAATTTCAGAAAAAGAATTTAAATAAACCATCTATCAACTCCCAAAGAAAAAAGCCCCATATCAAATGATGGATGTTAACTTTATAATGCAATAATTATAAATAACTGGTCTTGATAACCAAACTAAGGACAGAAAAAAAGAGGCAAAGAAAGAAAACTATAGACCAATATACCTAGTGATTTATGATACAGAAATACTAAATAAAATATTAGCCCAGAAACCATAATGACATTTTAAAAATTACTCACTGGGATTGGATTGAATTTATACTTGGAATA
Source organism: Myrmecobius fasciatus (assembly GCA_023553655.1). Taxonomy (NCBI): domain Eukaryota; kingdom Metazoa; phylum Chordata; class Mammalia; order Dasyuromorphia; family Myrmecobiidae; genus Myrmecobius; species Myrmecobius fasciatus. Next base: position 104,111 of record JAJPUD010001634.1, on the reverse strand, counting down.
CAAGGTTGGTTCAATATTTAAAAAAACCCATAAAGATAATGGGCCATTTTAATGACAAAATAATTAAAACCACATGTTTATATAAATAGAAACTGGAAAAGTTTCTGAAAAAATCCGATGTCTGCTTCTATTAAAAAATCTTAAAAAGCACAGGGATAAACAGATCTTTCCTTAATATGGCAAGCAATTATTTTTTTAAAAGCAAGGGCCATCATTAAATATAATAGAGAGATATCATTCCAATAAGGTCATAGGGCAAAGATGTCTATAATTACCATTGTTATCTGACAAATTTTGCAAATACTAGCTATATAAAGACAGGAAAAAGAAATTGAGAGAATAAGCATAGATAAAAAAGGAAATAATACTTTTTGCAGATATTGTTCTATTTATAGAACCTTAAAAAAACACCTAAAATTTAAATGAAGTAATTCACAACTTCAGCAAAGTAGCAAGAAATATAATTAGACCGCATAAGTCATAAATTCTTCCATATACTGCCAACACAATTCAGAAGAAATAGAAAGAAAAAAATTCTCAAATTTCATTCAAAATAACTACAGAATGAATAAAATATTTCAGAATCTACCTACTAATAGACACAGAACATTATATGCATACAACTACAACACTCCCTTTACAGAAACAATAGACTTTGAAAAATAAAAATTGTTTATGATTAGGCTACGTCAATTTAGTAAAAACAGCAATACCACTTAAAGTCATTATCTATTCAATATGCCATACCAATCAAATTATTCAAGGAATATTTTGAGAAAGAAAAAAAATGACAAAATTTATGTGAAGGAAAAAATGTTCAAGAATCTCAGGGGAAATAATTATTGTTTTTAAGTGGGAAAGAATTATCTGCTCCACTTTTATATGAAAATGCTCATTTTAAGTTTAGAATTAAAAAACATTTTAAAGATGAATAATTTTATGATTTAACTTTATAATTGGGGATTTTCACTCATTTACTTCTATTTTAACTTGAACTTTAGACAGTACTGATTTTATTTAATAAAGTTCTATGAGGAGTCCCTCAGCCAGACACAGTCATAATATAAGAATGTCCTAAGGTAATAAAATTAAATATACTTTCCTATTTGTACTATTTCATGGACAGTCTGTTGTGCAGAACTTTTAAAAGATTTTTTTCTCTAATTGCATATAAATAGGCTATTTTCTTACAATACATCAGCGATCTGTGATTTTCTTGGTATGGGAACATCCTCCACCAAATTGCCTCTATGGCATGTTTTAAGAGAATTTAGTTTTAATAGTTGCTCAAAGACTTGGAAAAGTGTTAGAGGCTGGATTTGAATTCAGATCTTTTCATATTCAAAGCCTATCTTCTCTAGACAATTTCACCCTTCATTAAGAAAAATGAAGAAAGATAACTTGAAAGAAAAAAAGCAGAAGACTCTATAAACCAGAGAAGAAGACAGGGACTTCTTTTCTCTTAGAGGAGCAATAGTGGGAAGTTGAAAAGGCCATTGGTTCTGGAATCAGTTTGGGTCCCAATCAGACTTTGCTTCTTATTACCTATGTGACCTTAGGCAAAGCCATTTACCTCCGTAGGTCTCAAGGGTTTGGACTAGACAGCCTTTAAAGTCTCTTCCAATTCAAGGTTCTTTTCTATATTACTGCTCTCTGCAATGCAAAGAGTCCTTTTTATAAATAAAAATAATTTTGGTTTTATTCTGAACTGAATAGACATCAAATAAAATGGATATTTCCACATGTTCTAACATATTTGTCTGACACATCTATATGTATATTTGAAAAGAGGATTATGCATGAAACTGCAAATCTTCTTGCTTGCTCTTTTTGTGGTAGCAAGGAATTAGAAATTGAGGGGATGATCATCAATTAGGGAATGATAAGTTGTGGTATATGAATGTAATGGAATACTATTGTGCTATAAGAAATGATGAGCAGGTGGATTTCAGAAAAACTTGGAAAAACTTACATGAACTGATGCTGAGTGAAGTCAGTAGAACCAGGAGAACATTAAACAAAATAAGATTATGTGAAGATCAATTATGATAAGATTTAGCTTTTCTCAGCAGTATAGTAATCTAAGACAGTACCAAGAGACTTTGAATGAAAATTGCCATCTGCATTCAAAGATGTAAAATTAGAGGAATTACAAATGAGCTAGAGAAGGAAATAGCAAACGACTCCAGTATCTGTCAAAAAATCCCAAATGGGGTCACAGAGAGTAGAGCAGGACTAAAATGTCTGAGCAACAATATTGATGATCTCAAGGCTCCTTCTAGCTCTAAAATTCTTTAATTAAAGCTCTTCCTGGAAGAATTGGAAATTGAAGGGATGTCCATCAATTGGGGAATGGCTGAATAAAATGTGCTATATGAATGTAATGGAATATTATAGTGCTATAACAAATTATGAACAGGCAAATCTCAGAAAAACCAGGAAAGATATGAAGTGATGCTGTGTGAAGTTAAACAGTCAAGAGAACATTGTGCACAGTGATGGCAACAATATGTAATGATCAGCTATGATAGACTTAGCTCTTTTCATCAACATAGTGATCCATAGATTTGTGATGGAAAATGCCATCCACATTCAGAGAAAGAACAATGGAGATGAATGCAGATCAAAGCATACTATTTTCACTTTTTTCTTATTATTTTCCCTTTTCTTTGGATTTTTCTTTCACTAATATGGGAATATGTTTAACATGATGGTACACATCTAATTCATATCAGATTGCTTGCTATTTTAGAGAGGGGGAAAGGAAAATCAGAAAAGGAGAAAAATTTTGAACTCAAAATCTTACAAAAATGAATGTTGAAAACTAAAACTAAAACAAAAACCCCTTTCTTTTATTTTAAAATATATAACAAATTTCATGTGTAACTTGTTAAAGTCATCCTGCTTTGCTGAGTCCTTCCATTATCTTGTGTATTAAAAAATCCTTCAATGACCATCCTTTCTTTATCTTTCTTTCTTTCTTGATAATCTTAGATCTAATATTCTTTCTCTCCTATTCCCTCCTAAAAATTGGTGATACAAACAAAAATCTCATGATATGCAAAATCAGGCTAAATAAATTCCTACAAAGGCCATTTCTGAAAATGTATATCTTATTCAGCATCTTAAATATTTTACTTTTCTGTCTAAAAGTGGGTAGCATTCTTCATAATCAGTCCTCTGGAATTATGACTAGTCATTGAGTTTTTCAGAATTTTTAAGTCTTTCAAAGTTGTTTGTCTTTACAAAGTTGTTGTATTTGTATAAATTAGTTTCCTGGTTCTGCTCATTTCACTTTGCTATCAGTTCTTCCCAAGTTGTTCTAAAATTGTTTTGCATCATACATCATTTCTTATGACATAATAATATTCCATTTCATTCACATATCATAAATTGGTCAATCTCTTAATTTCCAGTTCCGTGACATCACAAAAAGAGTTACTATAAATATTTTTGGATGTATGTTCCTTTTCTCCTTTTTGATTTTAGATTATTGGGCTAGTAGTGAAATCATTAAGTCCAAGGGTATATATTCAGCGTAGTGTTCAAAGGAGGATAGTTTCAATTTGCTTTTTTAAATGAATGTATCAATTTATCACTCTACCAAAGAACATTAAGTGCCTGTTTTCCTGAAGTCCCTTCAGCAATTGTGATTTTTCCATTTGGAGAATCTTTGTAAATCTGATGATACAATGTAGAACTTCAGAATTAGTTTAATTTACCTGTCTCTATATTATTAGTGATTTGGAGAATTTTTTTTCATACTGCATTTTTAGCTTGGATTCCTTACTTTGAAGACCAAAGCAAAGATTCTAAGATAATGGTGTCAGATGCAAAGAGAAAAAGGGACTAATAAAACACATTTAAGGATCATTGAAGGTTGCATAATGATTTAGAAAACTACCTAACAACATTATCTCTTTATAGTTTTATTTATTTTGTTAAATAGTTTCCAATTACATTTTCATCTGATTTGGGGCACATGTAGCATAGAGAATGAATGCTGGACACTTCTTTTCTAAGATGCATCCTAAGCATGGCAACTAGGGTCACAAATCAGCATCACCAGAGCAATGTAAAATAATTTTATTTTTAGCAAATGCAATTGTTATAAACATATTATCAATATGTAAAAACACAATACAAAGTAAAATGAGAAGATTACTGAAGATTATTTTCATGTTCCCAATATTTAGTACAGTGTCTCATACATAATAGTCAAATAATATTGATTCTTGTTTTCATAGAATACTGAAACTTTGACAATCTTGCTTGGGATCATATAGACAATAAGTGGCAGAGATGGGATTTGAAACCAGACCTTTTTATTCTAAGTAGAATATTCTTTCTATTGCCGTTTTTCTATTGCTCTCATATGTCTATTTTTTCTGCCCCTATTAAATAACAAATTCCTTGAGGGCAAAAAAAATTTTTAATTTTGTTTTTATCCTGAACTAAATAGACATCAAATAAAATGGACATTTTCATGTGTTATAATAATAGAGAGTTATATATGTTCTAACGTATGTGTGTATTTCTCATTGGGTGGGTTGGGAACTCTGAATTGCTCAAGGCTATTACAACATAAAATCTGTCATGTCTTACTACCAAAATGAAAAGGGTTCAAAAGTACAGGCTGAATTACGAGTTTTTGTCTGGGGACCAGACTACCTAAATTTTTTGAGAGAATAGTTTATACTCTCTGCCCCCGAGAACATGACTTATTTTCCCACATCAACTCACAAAACTGTCCATTACGGCATGGTAAAATTATAATCCAACTATATGGGAAAATACCCACATCAATGAAATCTATATTTTAAATTATTATTGTTTTTTGGTATCCCTGTTCCCAAAAGTCAATACCATATTTTTTACACCAATAGGGACTTCAAAAAGTCTTTGGCATCTAATTAAGGCAAAGTAAATTAGGGAAAGAAGAATTAAAAGTATTTTATCCTACATTTAAATTTACATTCAAATTTCATTTTGTGTACATCCCATCACATATCAAAACATACTTAACAAATTATGACAATAGTAACATTGCATTATCACTCCCATATTTCAGTAGCTTTCTATCTTCATTTCATTTCATAAAATACACATTTTGAGATTCCTTAAAGGAACCTGTATACACAGAGAAATATTTATTCTGAATCTATGATTCTACTACTTTGAATATCTTAGGATGGCATTTCAGGATGAAAAATATTTTTAAAAAGCTGCTCTAGTACTTCAGAAAGTTGAAGATTTCTGCCATAATACTTTGGAACAGTGTGTGTGTAATTGCATTTTTTGCAAGGACTTTTTGCAAGTCAAAGATCCTAAAAAGCATTCTACATTTGCTCTTAGGGACATCTGTGCAGCCATAGCCACAACAAATTAAAGAATGCTTGGAATAAATGCCACCAGGATAAACCTCTTAGCCCTGTGCTTTTAGTGAACAACTAATTTAGTTGTTCCTGCCTATTTCTGGTAGGCAGGATAGCACTGGACATGTTTTGTAGTTAGAGTTGTTCTACCTTGGATATTCCTTTAATCCCAAGAAAAGCTTTGTGGTCTGTCACAGTACCAGACTGTCCATTCACCACAAATGTTCCCATGCAGCAACTGATCAAATATTCAAACAGTTAAAACTAATTATTTTCAAAAAATCCGAAAGCTAAATGAACCAATGTTCTCAGAGGTAAGGAAAGCTAATTCACAGGGGAAAGAGACTGTATTGAGCAAATTGTTATATAAGGAAATGAATGCTGAATATGCATTCCCCAATTTGGAGAAAAGAAAGAATAAGATTATGAAGAAGAGGGGTGTTTTCAAATATATAAAAACTATGTATCTCTAAATATATAGTCATATGTGTATATACATACACATGTATATATGCACACATATATACATGAAAATATGTATAATTTGTATGTAGATCTGCAAATGTGTATATATGTATACCTACATGTATGTATCTCTCTGTGTGTATAAAATTGATTACTAACTGCATTTTGATAGCACCATGAAACAAATACATTTCCAGTCAACCTTCAGCCAATCAGAATTATGTAATAATGGGTTTTGTTGGAAATTTGGAATCAGAAAGAGTTGCCAATATGATATGATTTCAGAGGTACTTGGAAAGTTCCTCTATACAAATCATAACCCACACACACTCTAGCAAGGGCTGGAAAATCCACCATTAGGAAGTCATTCCTTTGAGTCATCTTATAAGATGAAGAAGAAGTTGTCATTAAGTTATCAATGTCAGTGTGAATAAGCTTGGACAGAGGAATTTTTTAAGGAACTTCTTCAAATCATGTCATATAGACAACTCTTTCAGATTCCAAGTTCCCACTAATATCCAGATACTTACTAACTTGTGTGACCCTGGCTAATCCCTTCACTCTGGTTGCCTCAATTTCCTCACCTATAAAATAAACTGGAGAAATAGGAAACCTCTCCATTATCTTTGCCAAGAAAACCTCAAAAAGGATCATGAATTAGAATTATTATAAAGACCACAGCAACTGCTCAATACCACTCAGACATCAATAGTGTCTACCCCTCCACACCTTTATGCAGTTCATATAACTTTTGCCTAGAATGCCCTCTTGGCCCATTTAATTCCTCTTCAAGGTCTAGTTTAGATGCCCCTTTCTTTTAGGAAGCCCTCTCTGGCACTGTGCTCTTCACCACCATCCTTTCCTTCTTATGAAAGTAATATCTTCCTTCTAAAATTTTCCTAGAGCACTTTAGATTGTTGCTAATAAATTCTACCTAAAAACAAGCAGATTGGGTTTAGCATAACGGAAAATTTCCTAACAATCAGGGCTATCCAAAAATGGAATGTGTTATCTCAGTTGGTTGTGGATCCTCCTCACTTATTGTTTAGTCCTGTCCAAATTGTTATGACCCCATTTGGGTGGGTTTTGTTTGTTTGTTTGTTTGGAGATGGTTTGTTTTTGTTTCCAAAATACTGAACTGCCAGTTCCCTCTTTAGTTCATTTTACAAATGAGAACTCTTAGGCAAGTAGGGTTAAATGACTTGCTCAGGGTCACATAGCTAAAGTAAGTGTTTGAGGCCAAATTTGAACTCAGGACTTTTTGACCTGGCTCCTCTTCCCTGGAAGTCTTCACAAGCTTCTAGAGATTAACTGAATGAGAATCTGCCAGCGATTACAGAGGAGGATTTTATTCAACTATAATTTAAACTCTTATAGATTAAATTTTAAAAGTTGCTTATCTGCTTTGCCTAGAGAGTCCTTCATTGGAAGCGACCTTTACCAAGGAAATAACAGATCCCAATTTTTAAAAAAGCACCTTGGACCAGATGATCTTCAAGATTCCCTTATAAATCTAAGATTCTATAATATCATACTTATATAATAAACTCATGGGGAGATGCTGCATTCCCCATTATATTATAAACCTTTTGAAGGCAGAGACCATGAATAGTTTTTCATCTTTTCATTCCCAGTTCAAATTACACCACACATGCTTAATACATTTCTATTAAACTGAATAAAAATGAATTGCAGAACTAGAGAGGCTGAAAACTCAGAAGAAAAAACCAAAGATGGCATCAGTTTTCACTCTGGAAAGAGAGATAGAGAGTAAGAGAGAAACAGAAAGAGACGGGGAGACAGGGACAGAGAGACAGACACATGAAGAGAATGAGAGACAGGCAAAGAGATAGAGAGAAGTACAGAGACAGAAAGAAAAATGGACACAGAGAGAAACAAGAGAAAAAAGTAGAAAGCCAGGGACAGAGACACAGAGACAGAAACTGGGAGAGACAGAGTGAGAAGTAGAGAGATAGAGTAGAGACACAGAGTGGGAGAGACAGAGTAAGAAGTAGAGAGACAGCACGTGCTTATAAATCCCAGGAAGACAAATTTGATTGCAGGGTGTGTTTTTTCATAGACTTACAGCATAAGCAGCCAGAGGATAAAGGAGATGTCATAGATTGTAGTTTTAGTTAAGCATTTGACACAGAATCTCATGAAATCTTACTCCAAACATTTATTTAAATTGGCATGGATATGAGTACTGTCATGGGGACTCAACAGTGTCTGAAGGACAGACACAAAGGGTAATGAGAAATGGAAATGTGTGAGGAAGCAGTCTAGGAGGGAATAGCTGGTTGTGTTCATTCCAATTTTATTTAGAATCTTCATTAAAGATCTAGGAGTAAACAATGCTTTAATGAAATTCGCAGAGCCTCCTCCAATTGGGAAATGTTGCAAATACCAGGGAGAACTGAATCTGCTGTCTACAAAGGGAACTCACAGGTCAGACATCCAGGCAAGAAATAACAATGACAGCTTGGAAAAAAATACTGTGAGTCAATGCACTGGGGGGAAATAAATCAGAAACACAAATATTTAATGTGAGAAAGAAAAAGTGGAAATCAATAAAGACTGAATAGACCTAGAGGTGATAACAAATAGCAAACTGTGTGAATTTGCAATGTAATAGGGGAGAAAGAAAAGATCTGATGTGCTGTAGACCCAGAGGTGCTTGTATAGTGAAATGGAGCACAAGTCCTGTAAATCCTGTTGACACAATAGTGGACACTCTCACCCTCCTAAGCTACATTGAGCTGACTATAGATCTAAAGCTGGACAGGGCTTCAGAGGCCATTTTGCCCAACCCCTGCATTTTACAGGTGAAAAAATTGAAGTCTATAGAAATTAGCAATTTGATTAAAGTCACAAAGGCAATCAATAATGGCCAAGATAGGATTTGAACCCTGAACCTCAAACCTTAAATTATTTTTCCATTGTTGGTATATATATGTATAACAATGTATATTATACATTATACATATACAATGTATAGTATAACAATGACTAGGAAAGAGGAAATTTTAACGAGAGAGAGAAACAAGGATCTCCCTTAGAGCAATTTGGAAAGATGCCCAAAGGACTATCAAACTATGCATGCCCTTTGATCTAGCAGTCTCACTATTGTGTCTGTATCCCAAAGAGATCATAAAAGAGGGAAAAGGACCCCACATGGGCAAAAATGTTTGTAGCAGCTCTTTTTGTAGTAGCAAGAATTAGAAATTGAGTGGATGCTCATCTGCTAGGAAATGGCTGAATAAGTTATGGTATATAAATGTAATGGAATATTATTGTTCTATAAGAAATAATGGGGGGGGGAATCTGGGAATATGGAAGAATAGGTCAGTAAATCTCAAGCTCTCCAGATTTCCCCCACAAACAGAATAAATTTGTACCTCAGGGCAAACACAGACTGATGAAAAATTAAGAAGAGTTGGAGCAGAACAGGGGATACTCCTGATACAACCTAGGTCGTGGATTAAGCTGTGTGAAGTACAAACATCTCTGGGTTGGCTCTGCAGAAACAGCGAGTAGGAGCCCTAGAAGAGCTGGGCTTGGCTGGAGCCTCAGCAGGAACCACAGGAACTTTCACCTTGGTGAGTCAGGAGTCTGAGTCTAGAAATACTGAATGAACCTTGGCTGATTGGGAATACCAGGCCCAGTTGTGTGGCCCTGGATCGAGAAGGGGCCAGCAAACCCAGTGAGTGCAAATGTAGTGGTGCAGGGACACTGCTGGCTGCAGGCACTTACTGGAGGGTGGAGCTTTTGGTTTGGGGTTCCAGGTCATAAGGAGAGCTGAAGTGAAGCTAGAGGCACCACCCCCATCCCCAGAATTAGAGGTACTTACACTAATATTTCTCATTTTTAAAAAAATGAACTGGCAAAGAAGAAGGAATCCAACCATACAAACTTGCCATAGGAATAGGGAAGACCAGGGTTCATCCAGGAGGACACTGAAATAAAAAAAAGCTTCTTCTACTTTAAAGAGTAACATTAAATGACTCCTTGCCCAGAGAGAATTTATAGAACTCAAAAAGAATTTTAAAATAAAATTTTAAAATAAAATTGAGGAAAAACAAAAAGAAAATAAGAACTATTCAAAAAAAATTAAGAAGACTATGAAAAAGGCAATCAATTAGAAAAGGAGATGTAAAGGTTTAAAGTTGAAAGAGTTGAAAATTAGAATTGGGCAAGAGAAAGCCATTAAAGCTATAAAAGACCCAAAAAATGACAAAATAGAATATAAAGAATGAAAAAAAGAACAAAATGTGAAACATGAGATAAACAACATGTTGATCCTGAGAACAGATCAGGAAGAGAAAATATAAGAATAATTGGACTATTTGAAAGAGATGACCCCCCAAAAAGAACCTTGACACAATAATGTAAGAAATAATCCAAGAAATTTGTCCTGAGTGATAGAACAGAAGGGAAAAGTAGAAATATAAAAAATCCACCTATTGCCACCCAAAAAAAATCCTTTGTGGAAAACACATAGAAATATTATTGCCAAATTTTGAAACCCCCAGATTAAAGAGAAAATTCTGCAAGAAATAAGAAAAAACAATTCAAATATGCTGGAGCTACAATTAGAATTGTACATTACTTACCAATAGTCACAATAAAAGACCACAGGTCCTGGAATCATAAATACCAGCAATCAAAAGAACTAGGCCAAAAAAATATCACATCCAGCAAAATTATCCATAATATTGAATTGAAAAATGGACATTCATTGACATTGCAGATTTTTAGGATTTTCTTTAAACTAAACTTGGACTTAATAGAAAACTTAACATTAGAGCCAATATAAAAGATCACTTTCAAGGAACTTAACATGGACAAATTGTATATGTTTTTTTCCATGGAAATGTGTATCATATGGTTAAGATTGACACCAGCAGTTTGGTAGCTCAAAAGAAAGTTTGGGGCAGAGTTGAGTATGATCTGATTATCAAAAGCAAAACAGCCTAGAAAAAGGCAAAAGTAGTAATTATATTATTCAAATGAGGTGCAGAAGAAGAATAGACAGAGGCATTAGAGGGGTGAGGAGGGCTTGGGATTCTGAAAACCTGCTCACATGGGGAATGTGTTAAATAGGCAACACTACATATGTATACATATATAGCACCCTTCAAAATCTAAAAAGAAATAAAGAGGAGGGGGAGGGAAGGTAAAAGCAAAGAGTGGGGGGAAGAAGACAAGAGAGGGATCCATGGGTAGGAGGAAGTTAAGTAATAGCAAGTCAAGTAAGTTAAGGAGCAGAATTAAAGCAAAAGAATTAGCAGGGAGAGAAAAAAAGAGATAAGCCAAAGATTCAATCAAAAGAGAAATGTATATTATATGTCAGCCATACTAATATTGTTTTAGATGCATATTTATATATAGGTGAATGTGTGTATGTTTATGCATCTGAATATATGTAGAGATCTATGCATGTTGTTCTATGTATATGTGTATATAGATATATGTATATATGAGTCAATCTGTGGGTGGGTATGAATGTGTATGTGTACATGTATATTATATGTATGTGTGTGTGTGTGTTTGGGGAAGGGTGTGCATGTATATAATACATCTGAAGCTTAATTATATCCCTCAAGCAAGGGGAAGATGGAGAAATGAAAGTGGTGAAAAAGAATAAAGTAAAAAAAAATGAACAGTAGAGAACAAAAGAATAACCTACAAGGAAGCAAAGAAAAGATGATCATTCATGAATATAATTTCTTCCAGTTATCCTTTCTTGAATTAGTAATTTATTGTTATATATTTTGAATCCTCCCTGATGTTCTGCTGGGCACTTGAAAATGTTCTGTTCTGTTCTGTTCTGTTCTGTTTTTCTATTCAGTTTTTTAAAATAAAATAAATTTTTAAAAAAATGATGAGCAGGCTGATTACAGAAAAGCCTGGCAAGACTTAACATGGACTGATGCTGAGGTGAAGGATTTGGCTCTTTTCAGCAATGTGGTCATCCAACACAATTCCAATAGACTTGGGATGGAAAATGCCATTTGTATCCAGAGAGAGAATTATGGAGACTGAATATGGATGAAAGCATAGTATTTTCACCTTTTTGGGTTTTTTTTTCCATTGTTGTGGGTTTTTTCCCTTTGTTCTGATTTTTCTTGCACAGCATTTATTAAGTATCTACTATGTACAAGCCACTGTCTGACTATCTGGTAATAAAAAGTTAAAGGCAGAGTCAACAAGAGATCTCAGTGGATAGGACATTAGCTCTAAAGTTAGGTAAACCTGAGTTCAAACCTGATTTAAACACTTATTAGCTGTGACTCCAGGCAAGTCACTTAATCCCAGTTACCTAAAAGAAACAAAGTAAAAATTAAAGGCACAATCATCCCATACTTCACAGAGCTGACATTTTACTGGGGGATGAAAGAAGGGGTAGGATGGGTACAATATTTAAGCCAATGAATAAATATAATTTGAGGTGGCAAAGATATATATTAACAACTAGGAAAATCAGGAAAGAGGTGTCATCTGAGCTGAGTCATGTTTGAAACAATAAAAAAAAAAAACCCAATAATGTGGCATTTAGACTCATGGATTTGAATCTTATCCTCTGCAAACCTGTGTGATTTGGAGGCTGTCATTAATCTTCAGGTCTCAATTTCTTTATCTATAAAATAAGAGATTGAACAAGATCCCTCCTGATGCTAAATCTGTGACTAGGATTTATATCCACAAGAGTGTGACTCTCCAAAAAATATATATTCTATTCATCTTACAAGATAAAATTTTTCCCTGAAAAAAATTGCTGGTTCCTGATTTAGCCCAGCTCTTTCATTTTATAAATTGGGAGCTATAAGTCCCTGAGATGACCTGATGTATCCGAAGGCACACAACTAGTTATTGATGGAGCCAGGACCAGAAATTCCACTCCAGCTGTTTTCTATACATCAGGCAATTTTTTGCTTAACACAACACAATAGTAATTCAAAGCATTTTAGAAAAGCATAACCTCTCTTTTCTAGAAGTATTTCTTACACAGCAAGAGGAGATTATCTCCAATTTCTTGGGGAAAAACGTGAATGGCAAAGGAACAGAATGTCAAATGCCTAGTATACCACCCTGGCCCCTCCTGTCAAAGAGCCCTTGGGAAGATGCAATCCCATTCTCAGCACATATCACCAGAAAGCATTCTGAGAGTTTCACACCTAAACCCCCATGGATTCCTATCCTGTAGAGAAAAGGAATGAATACTCCCCTTACTCCAAGAACAAGATCAACACATTCCCCACCTCCCATTCTTCCATTTGTCTAACCACCTACAAGATCCTTCATCAGCTTTGGATCCTAAATTCCTGTGAACTGGCTGCCAAGTTACAAAAGTAGCTACCATCCAGGATAGCTCTTTCAAATAAAAATTCTTCTAAATCATATCATTTCCCTTCCTTTTCTCTTCTGCTTTCCATGAGTATCTTATACTTTTGTCACCTGTCAATAGGTTGTGTGTGTGTGTGTGTGTGTGTGTGTGTGTGTGTGTTTTACCAAATCTGAGAGGACTTTCTCTATTAAAGCAATTCAGCAACTTCAGAGAGTTGCTCTCCTGGCAACACTAAGCAGTTAACTGATTTGAGCAGGGTCACACCATCAATCAAGCTGGACTTGAAACCAGTTTCCTAACTCTGAGGCTGACTGTATTCATCACACCATGATGCTTCTTAAATATTATTGCAGTGACCAAATAGGGTGAATAGACAGGAACCCCAAAAAGTGAGCCACCAACAGCAAGATTCTTCCAGGAACTGCTTGCCACCTCTACATCCACTCACATCACCACAATGCCAAAACAAAACAAACCAAAAAAACTACCAGTATTTAAATTCTAATCATAAATCTTCCCACATTCATACAGCCATTATGGTTATTCCACCACTAGAAGTAGCAATATCTCCTCAAAAAGAGATAGATTAATTCTGATTTATCAGCAGAGCATGAAGTTGGTAGATAACTAACTTCAGTGTGAACAGTCAATGTAAATAAAATCTGAATCTCAATGTAAATATAATTTGAATCTGAGGATCCTGAATTGACAATGCCCTGTTGGTATGTTGTACAGTTCAACCAGTCATACTCCAAATTGTTACAATTGCTTCTACTAAGAGAGAGAATTTTTAAGCATTTTCCTCCCATTTTCTACCTGCCTTCCGAAAATTCTCTGGGAGAGTCAGCTTTAGAAGTCACTCTCTGCCCACTGAAAAGTTGTTTTGACCCCAGTCATTCCTATCTCAAGCATTTTAGACTTTACCTCCTCGTCTGACTCCTTCATTCCACATTTCAGCCTGAGTGGCTGAGGTTTTGCAAACAGGGTGGAGGGCAACAGCAGAGGAATAAGGCAACCCCTATTGTGACATAATAACAGGAGACAATCCAAACCTCTGATGGCATCTACCAGCAACCAAATGAAGAGTACTTTGGTAAATTGGGAACCAGAAATATCTTTTTACCAGCTCAATAGACTTTGATCTCTCCATTGATGCCAAAGAATTTGCAATTCCCCCTTCTTCATCTTTGGTAAGTAGACATGAAGATAGTGACTTGTCGACTTAGTAAAATGAGATTCCCTTTAATATTAGCTTTTACCTTGTGTTCCTAAAATGTCTCCATATATATTTATTATTCTATAGTTAGGCTAAAGACCAGTATGACCTTCCCTTTACTCAGGTCTCAGGTAACTGTTTTGAGATGGAAGACCACTTCATAGAATGATTAGACATTTAGAGCTGGCAAGGGACTATAAAGAAAGATCATCTTTATAGCCAAGGAAACACGGCTCCAACTAATAGCAGAAAAGTGATGGATTCTGGGTAAGCAATAAAACATGTCAGATGTGCTATCTACATAAGGATGTTGTGCTGATTTGTTTTACTTAATTGTGCTTCTTTTTTACAAGGGAAAGTTATAACAAAGAGGTATCAAAAGATGGAACAGTGATGTTTAAAAACTGTTAGATAAAACATTTATATTTTAAAATAAGTTATCCAGTCCAGTAATTTCCAAACTTTTTTTTATTTCACTATTCCATCAGTAAAAAAATTTCTGTGCATGTCTCTATATAATTACCCATTTATAAATTATATACATGTTACTATACTGAAAATTATATACATTAGCCAGTTAATTAAAAAAACATTTATTAATCACTTACTGAGAATATGAGGAAAGGCAAAAATTGTTATGTCCCAAAGGGTTCAGATTCTTATGTGGAAGAATGTATGTACATATATGTATATAAAGAAGACCTATATAGAATATGTGGTTATATTAAAGGGAAGGCACTAATGGCTGAAGGGACCAGGAAAGATCTGGAGAAGGTGGGAGTTGTGCTGAATCTTGAAAAAGCCAAGATTTAGAGGTGAGAAAGTAGAATTCTTTAAACAAAAGAGTCAACTATCTAATACAAGGATTCTTTAGAGATAAAGTATTGTGTGTGAATAAGGCAACATAAGTATGTCATAGAATGTAAATGTAAAAATGTAAATGTAAAAAGACTAGAAATGTAGGAAGGGCCAAGTAAAGAAGAGCTTTAAAAATGCCAGAGGATTTTATACTTGATCCTAGAAATAATAGGGAGTTGGTGAAGTTTAATGAAAGGAAGAAGGGGAGAGACACATAGGCTGACTTAGAAGCTTTAGGAAAAACACTTTGGCAGCTGAATGAAGAATGGGTGAGACTAAGAAGCAATTGGAGATAGACTATTTCGAAGCTACTGTAATAATTCAAGCAAAGTGATGAGAGCCTATATATAGGGTGATAGCTGTGTGAATAAAAAGAAAAGGAAATCGATAAGAGGTGTTGTTGCAAGGGTAAAAAATAAGATTTGGCACTGGATTCATATGTGGGTTGAGAAAAAACAAGAGGTCAAGGATGTCACTAGGGAAGTGATCTTAGGGGAATGTGAGATGAGACAGATAAAATAACATTTGATCCTAAAATCAATAGGAAGTCAGTAGAGTTAATGAAGAGAAAGGAAGTGACATGGGTAGATCTGCATTTTAAGAAATAAGAATAAGTCATTTTGGTTGCAGTGTGGGGGCTTTATTAGAAAGAGGATAGACCTGAGGCAACAAAACTAAATTAGGAAAGTTATTTTA
This sequence comes from Myrmecobius fasciatus, assembly GCA_023553655.1. Classification (NCBI taxonomy): domain Eukaryota; kingdom Metazoa; phylum Chordata; class Mammalia; order Dasyuromorphia; family Myrmecobiidae; genus Myrmecobius; species Myrmecobius fasciatus. Next base: position 88,153 of record JAJPUD010001634.1, on the reverse strand, counting down.
GCTTAGGTGAGAGATTATGAGGCACTGAGCTAAGGTAAAGGTATTAAGGAGAAGAGGAAAAATACAAGAGATATTAGAGAGGTAAAAATGGCATGATTTCAATATCTGGGGTGAGGAAGAATAGGGAGAAATCAATAGCACCAGGGCAGAGCCTAAGTGACTAAGTGGATGAGATTGTATGCTCAAAAGAAATAGGGATGTCCAGAAGACAGGTAGGTTGAGCGGGGAGGAGAGACATGGAAAAAGATAATGAATTATCCTTTGGACATGTTGTCATTGAAATGTCTATAGTACATCAAAATATTTCAGCAGTACTTCATAAGACTGAAGTTCAGGAGAAAGATTATGACTGGATATATAGTATGTGTGTGCATGTGTTTGTATGTGTGTATGTGGGTGGGAGAAGAGAAAGAGAGGGAGAGAGACAGACAAAGAGAGAAAGAGAGACAAAGAGAGAGAGACAGAGAGAGAGAAACAAAGAGAGAGAGAGAGAGAGA
>JAJPUD010001634.1:64967-87556 GCA_023553655.1 Myrmecobius fasciatus | reverse complement strand
TGTGTGTGTGTGTGTGTGTGTGTGTGTGAGAGAGAGAGAGAGAGAGAGAGAGAGAGAGAGAGAGAGAGAGAGAGAGAGAGAGAGAGAGAGAGAATACCTATTTAGGAAGTATGATATGAATAAGTAAAAGAAATTAAGGAGGGATCATAGAGATAGGAAAACTGAGAAACAGCAGTGTTCAGACAACCCAAAGAAGTAAGAATAATATCCAGAGAGAGAGAGATGATTATATAGTCACAGAAGACAGAGAAGGTGAAGGACTAAAAAAAGACCATCTGATTTGGCAATTAAGAAACTGTTGGTAACTTTGAACAGAATACTTTTAATTGAATGAGAAATCAAAGATAAGATGGCTGTTGAGAATCTAGGTGACAGGAGGAATAGGAGTTCAAAAGAAGGATGTCATTATAATCCAACTATATCTGTTAATTCTAAACTACTTAATCTTTCCCACTAAAAAATGAAAAGTTTGTGCGGGGGTGATGGTGCATAGTTACTTTTTCCAGAGCTCAAATACTGCAGTGGTCACAATTCAGAAGATATCTGGTGAAGCCAGTGGGTGACAAGGAATGATGGAATTTTGCCAACACAGAAACTACCTGATGCCTAGATCAGAAATTATGATATTATAACCTTCATGAAGGATCAAGACATTTGTGTTCAATCATCTAAGACCAGATGTGCAAGGAGGTGAGTAAAGTTACCCAAAAAAATTTTTTAAGGAAGTGGTTGAATTGTGTTAGAAAGAAACTGCACCATAATCTGGAGATGAGGGGAGACAAGGATGGGACCCATCTTATTATTTGCTGACTCGCTGATCAACTCACCCCTTAAGGTCAAGTCACAACCTCCTTGGGGTCAACATATTTGGAAACCACTCAGCTGGACTAGCTGCCTCATTTTACAGATAGGGAAGCTCAGAATCAGAAAGATTTAGTCCCTTTCCCAAGATTATAAAGCAAAGCAATGGCAGAAAGAGTTAGGGCTTAAGTCCCAATATTCTGATGATATTCAATATTATTTCCATGATACCACACAGTAATTCTTTGAAAAAAAAGTATATGCAACTAAAAACCACATACTACATTTTTCTTGGATATGCCAATCATAGGTGAAATGGAAAAGCTTCTCAGATTTGACACCTGCCCATATATCCCTCTCCCTCTGAATTTTAATTTGTCTAAGAGAGATGCTCAGGGGAGCAAGTGTGATTTACTTTTGCATCCACATATGCACTCAGTTACTCACAAAAGAAAAAGAATATTGCCCTTTTGCTTACCATTTATACCCTCAATTAAAGAAAGGAAATCTGAATATTAAAGAACATGCACATCACTCTACCTCACCATCCAGACTTTTGCTTCCTAAAATGATTCTGCCATGGGCTGCTTGGAGGCATGAGCTATATAAATTCACACCTTAAAAGCTACTCCAGGAGACCCAGGGATAGATGTGGGAATGAGGTATGTCAAAATGGAATTACCCACCCGCCCCCTTCCAGGAAAAAAGGCAAAACTTGAGTAAAGTTGGTGTTAATCCAATACTTTCCCCCCAAAAAAAATCACTATTTTAATATAAATAATTTTATATTTCATATTTTAGAAGAAAGAAAATTACTATTTTCCTATGGCCATATGGTTTGGAAAATGACAGTGGGCTTATTTTTTTCCTATACTTATATTTTGGAACAACTATCTTGGTGCCTCCATGCTTATGTTTTAGATAATATTTTTTTTCAAAATGAAAGGTATCATACCAAAGTGAAATTCCAGGTGCATCTTCTTTGTAGATATTGGTCTCCCAAGCACTCGGAACATTCTAGAGGTGACATCACAAACAACTACCGCACATTCTCAGGACACATTGTTTTTCTCAGAGCCACACAGACACGGATATAGCATTTCACTTTAGTGATGGGCAGACAAGTAAATTGTCCTTGGGCATCTTAGGCTACACAGTTGAACAGAGCAATATGACACATAATGAGCTCCAACAAATGGCCCCCTGGTTTGGTCATCTCTGCTGCCAGTCACACTAGACAAAGGACAATTTCCCTCCTCCGGCAGGATGGGCTTAAAATTGCCTCATATATCAAGCTTATTTATTATGTGGGAATCTTGGTTATGTCTTTGCAAGTGGTTAGCTCAGGAAGATCCCAAACCTAACTCAGTCTGAACAAAGATAAACTACAAAAATCACCAATTAAATACCACCAATTAAACTTTTTTTTTCAATTCTAACATCTGTATACACTATTAAATTATTTTGCTTTGTGATAAAGCCCTAGGCTTCCCAAGCTTCCATTCCACCACTTCCCTCCTCAATCAGTCTGAGAAAGAAAAAAACGATCCTATTTACTTGTTAGGTTACTTAATCATAGAATCACAGAAATTCAGAGCCACAAAGGATACAGGGTCAGCTTGTCTCAGCCCCACGAAGACACAGGGGAAGACCTCCTGCCTCATAACCACAACGAGAGCACAATCAGAATAGATAAGATGCCTGGTGTTTTCATATGACTAATCCCCTTGCTCCCTAGACAGATGTCAAATCAAATCCCAGGAAAATTGGGTCTTATGTGCTCCTAGGGCTGGCCTTAGAATGCTATGATGCGGCAGCTCATTTAGAGCTTATTCTTCTTGGTTATTTTTAAAGAGACAAGAAAACTGAGTCTTTTGCAGCATATCCAATTATTCATCACCTATGTTCCTTTCCCTGCTGCAGTTATCAGGAATCAGATACCCCAGCATTCATATGCCCAAGATCTTGTCTTACATGTAATAATCTCCCTATAATCTTTATACTAACATCTTCATCACATCTATTTTCTATGAGCAAGCCCTGTTGAATTTGCACTGAGGGCCTGAAACTGAGAGTTGAACTAGACATGCCTAGGGAATATAAATCTAGACAGGAAGGAACATCAGAAGCAAGGGGAATGATGTCCATCCATTCTAGGAGTGCCATATTTCACCCTCAGATTGGATGAAAAGATTAAGAGACATGCAAATAATCCAGCCTTACTTATGATTACGTGGAACATGGCAAAGGAGAAAACTCCCTTCATTGGTTTCTTCTTCCCTTTGTCATGGATTTGTCCCTGATGACCCAGTGAATACTCATAGAGACCTGTAAACAACTCTGGAAATAAGAGATTGTGATAGTTGGTGACCTTTTGCCTGCTTTGCTTTGTGGATAAAATGTTGGATCAATTATAAGGGTAATTTATCAGATGCTGTCTGATACAATGAAAAAGACCATTTATCAGACCAGTCAAAATCCTTGGGTTCTAGTCTATATTCTCTCATTAACTCCCTTTGTGACCATTGCTACACTGTTAACAATTTCTTTAAGCCTCCACTTCTATGGAAAGAGGATATTGGATTAGATGATCTATAAAGTTCTCCATGTTATAATGGTTGAGGATTCCACTTCATCCTTTACAACGCTCTTTCTTCCCCCAATTCCCAAACTACCACAAAACACCTGGGAATATTTATTACCTTATTGGTTTTATAATAACAATATTGTTTGGCTTTGCAAGAGTGGCAGGCAACCACAACTCTCTAATCCTAGGGTTTAATTTAAGCACACTTGTATATAAAAGACAAGTGTTTTTAAAAGTTCAATGGGAAACACCTAGCCTCTATTCAGACTTTAAATTTCCCTTTTAGCAATTATATTGGGAACATACTAAATTAATGGGTATCTAGGCTGGCTCCATAAAATAATTATAATAAATAAAAATATATACCTGACTTTGTTCATGCCAAACTCATCAATTAATGCAGTAGATGACCATATACTCAACACTATAATAAACATTAAATAGAATACAGAAAAATATGTCATAGTGCCCGATGTCATGGAGTTTCTAATTAGATTTCAAATGCTGTATCTCCAATAGCTATTGGACATTTCAAACTAGTTGTACTGCTGATATCTTAAATTCAACATCCAATGTAGAAATCATTATCTTTCCCCAAAAAACCTACTACTCTTCTGAATTTCCCCATTGACTTTAAGGGTACTGTCATCTCTAAGGTTCATAAACTCTGTTTTAATCCTTGACACCTCACTTTACCTCACTTCATATAACCACTCCATTGCCTAGGTATATATGAAACAATTGGTAATAGTACAAGAAAGCAAAGAATTAAGGGTTAATTCATGTAATAAAGAGTGTGATGGACTTGAAGATGTAAATTCAAATCTGGACTAAGACATTTATTGGCTGTGACCCCGGGCAAGCCTCCCTCAGTCTTCATCAGTTTCTTCATCAATAAAAATAGGGATTACAATAACACTTATTTCCTAGGGTTGTTATTAGGATAAAACTGGATAGTATTTGTAATGAACTTTGTAAATATCAAAGAATTATACAAATGCTAGGTAATAGAAGTAGTAGTAGTAGTAGTAGTAGTAGTAGTAGTAGTAGTAGTAGTAGCAGCAGCAGCAGCAACAGCAGTAACAACGGCAATAGTAGTACTAGCAGCAGTAGCAGCAGCAGCAGTGGTAGTAGCAGTAGCAGCAGCAGTAGTAGTAGCAGTAGCAGCAGCAACAGCAGTAGTAGTAGTAGTAGCAGTAGTAGTAGTAGCAACAGCAGTAACAACAGCAGTAGTAGTAGTAGCAACAATAGTAATAGCAGCAGCAGTAGTAGCAGCATCAACAGCAGTAGCAGCAGCAGCAGCAGAAGCAGCAGCAGTAATAGTAGCAGCAGCAATAGGAGCAGCAGCAGCAGCAATAGTAGCAGCTGCAGTAGTAACAGCAGTAGCAGCAGCAGTAGCAGTAGTAGTACTAGCAGCAGCAGCAGCAGCAGCAACAGTAGCAGTAGCAGCAGCAGCAGCAACAGTAGCAGTAGCAGCAGCAGCAGCTGTACTAGTAGCAGCAGCAACAGTAGCAGCAGCAGCAGCAGTAATAATAGCAGCAGCAGCAGCAGTAGTAGCAGCTGCAGTAGTAACAGCAGTAGCAGCAGTAGCAGCAGCAGTAGCAGTAGTAGTACTAGCAGCAGCAGCAGCAGCAGCAGCAGCAGCAGCAGCAGCAGCTGTACTAGTAGCAGTAGCAGCAGCAGCAGCTAACTTCCTAAGGATTAGAAATGTCCCAAAGCAGAATGGACTACCCTAGGAGGTAGTGGATGCTTAGTGCCTGAAAGTCTTCAAGAGAATGTAGGATGAGTACCTATCAAATATGTTATAAAGGAAATTATTTTTTGGATATGATTTGGACCAGATGATCTCTAAGGTATGAAATACTGTGCTTCTGTAATGAGAAAAGACTTAGCAGTGAGACAATGAACAGACTGGCTTCATTGCTGTGAAATTTGACTTGAAAAGCAATAAGAAATTAAGGTTGCATAGGTAGGATGATGACTGATTATGGGGACCTTGGTGGGGTGGGAACCATGACTATAATAGGACTCAAAAAGGGTTTACTTGATTCAAAAAGAATAGAATAGATAAGAGATGGAATAGGGTATCAAGAAGATATTTTAATGAGATGAAATTCAAAAATTAGAGGGGAAGGCAGAGGTTAATGGAAAGAGAAATAGAAATACTGTGATATGGATTTATGCTTCAAACTACCTGGATGGAAGGAAGAAATAGTCCAGTTTGAGGAATGAATTACAATAGAAGAATGATGTAGCAGTGATACTTTTCTTTGCTTAAAACCCAGCAGCTACATTTCTACATTGCCATAATGATCATTTCATTCTTCAAAAATATATCAAGTGACAAGGAGAACTGCTATTCTAAATCTAATTTAAACAACAGGGAATAATTATTAATGGAGAAAAATGGAGAATTTGAGAATAAATGACCATTCTATTTTAGAATTTATTATAGAAAAGGAAAGCCAGGCATAATTTATGTAGTACTGTAAGGAAAATTTTTTGAAATGAACAATTCATAATGGGCAAATTGAGAATGTACACATTGCTGCATCTCTCATTTTCTTCTAGCACTTTCTGTTATCCAACATCTCTTGGTATCACTGTTAGAGATAGCAGACCATTGGTTGGCCTCTATATGGCAATTCTTATACTTCCAGGTAAAATTAATTATTTTAAATGCTGCTTTTGCTGGGCCTCTGTATTTTAGGAAACTGAAGAATACAATTTAAAACCTGGATTAGTGAACAAAAATTATATATAGGAAATATTCCTAAAGGAATTATGGACCCTACCATCAAGCTACCCAAACCTATTTAAAGTACAATCAATCAATCAACAATTATTTCCTGAGGATGTATATGATATTGTATAAGATAGTTAAAATATAATCAATCAACAATTGTTTATGTATAAGATATTGTCAATGATGGTAGAAGTATGAAACATGGTGCTTGCCTTCCAGAAACTAAGAGGAGAAATAACATATGTATATCCTTCAGTGACTTCTTTTCTTATAACACACAGATATGGGCAATCTTAAGATTCATTCCCATATGGAGATCCTTAGCCTAAAATCTGTTGATAGATTTTCAAGATATGGGGAGGGGAGGTTTGTGAACTTGGAAGAGGAAAAATTACATCTGTATTTTAATAATTAGTTTTCTTTGTAATCCTATATACTTTGCTTTATGCATTTAAAAACTTTTTTTTCTGAAAAGGGATACACATAGCCTTCGCAACACTGTTAAAGGGTTCCTAGACAAAAGAAAGATTAAGAACATTTTGTACTCTAGAGAAAGGAGAGTGTTACTGAATCTTAGGGAATACCTGTATTATAGTGAAGGAGTAAGAAAAATCAGTTGAATGGCTAGGTGACACCATGGTGTACAGAACACCAGGTCTGGAGTCAAGAAAAATCACCTTCCTGAGTTCAAATCTGGCCTCAGAAATTTACAAACTGTGTGATGCTAGGCAACTCATTTAATCCTGTTTGCCTCAGTTTCTTCATCTCTGAAATGAGCTGGAGAAGGAAATGGTAAACAACGCCAGTATCTTTGTCAGGAAAACCTCAAGTGGAGTCACAAAAAGTCAGACATGACCAAAAAACAACCAAACAATAAGAAAGAAATAGTTACTAAGGAATACTAAGGAGGAGTAATGTAGTATCATAAAAACTAAAAAAAAAAAGTTTCCCGAAGAAAAGAATAATCAATCATATCAAATTTTGCAGAAAGTATACAATGAGTAAGGCCTGGAAAAAGTCATTTGGTAATTAGAAGGGCATTAATGAGCAGAGCAGTGAAAAGTTAAAAGTCATATTGCAGACCGTAAGTTCATGGTACAGAAGAGTTTTGTAGAATATAAGTTGTTCAATCATGTCTGACTCTTTGTGACCTCTCGTGGGGTTTTCTTGCCAAATATACTGCAACGGGTGAGAAAACTGAGGCAAAACAGCATTAAGTGACTTACCCAGGATCACACAAAACTAAGAATTGTCTGAAACTGCATTGGAACTCAGTTCTTCCTTGCTCCACACTTGTTGCTCTATCCATTACACCACTCAGTTGCCCAGTTTTATAGAATATAAACCCTTAATTCAATCAAAGAATCATGAACCCTCTGAGTGAAAAAAGTCCTTTTCCAGTTTCCATCCAGCTAGGACTCTCCTCCATGAAATTTTTTGGCAAATAGTCCATCAATCATTTACTTGGAATAAGGAGACCACTTCTCTAGATGCTTCCAACTCTTTTATCTTTACCTATCATGTTACAGAAGCTAACTCTCCCTGAAAATCCACTCTATCCTTGGACCTCCCTTTCCTTTGATTGGCTTGTTCCTCTTAGAACCATCCATGACTCTATTCCTCTCCAGTTTGCATATCTGATTCATCTCCACAAGACTTTGTTTACCATGTTCCTATACTAAGTATCTCCATTTTCCTCTTCCTCCCACCCTTTTACCTCTTCCCCTGTCATCATTTTTAAACTTTCTTTCATGAATTATCTTCCCCCATTAAACTCTAAGCCTCTTGAGAACAGTGATTATCTTTCTGCTATATTTGTATTCCAAGCACTTCTCACAGTGCCTAGTGCATAATAAGTTCTTTAAAATGTTTGCTGACCTGATCTGACTCCTTGCAAGTCAGGACACTTAGGGAACCTTTCTTTTCAAAGTTATTAGTATACATTTATCTGTTTACCTGTAAATTCTTCCCAGTAGAATTTAAATGGTTTGTATCTCCAGTGATAGCTCAGCATATAGTAGATACTTAAAAATGCTTATTGGATTGGAATTTTGAATCCTGATCCTTGTCCAAAATGTTAATTATCTCTTTTAGCTATAGATGACCTGAAAATTTGTTAAATGTTCCAACTATTTCTTTATTCAAGTCAATAATAAGAGAGTTCAGTATCAGAGGATCCAAAAGAGATTCTTTGGGCACTCTACTCTCAACCAATCAACAAGCATTTATTACGTAATTGTTCCATGCTAGGAATTATATAAAATAAACATTCTCTTAACTAGCAAGCTGTAATTAGCCAGCAAAACTTCTGAGTATGCTGAATTAGACTAAAATGCAATTTGGGAAATATTTAACACAAAAATAAAATACAACATAGATAATGTTGATTTGTAGTTTTCTAAATAAATATATTGCATATAGGGAAAGGAACCCTTTCTATTTGACTTTGACACATCTGTATAAAGCAGTGAGAAAAAAAGAGTCTATCTTCAAGTATCTAGTCTAGTGGAAAAGACAATATGTAAATAACTGAGTACTTCTAAGATAAGTAAGGAATAGAGATAGAAAGGAAAAAATTCTTAGGAATATTCTGGGAAATGTTTAATGACAAGGAGGAAATGTACAAGACACATTTTAGAGCTGCATCTGAATTACTCACATTTTCCTATCATTTTCTTAAGTCTCGACAATAAATCAAAATGATTTGTATCATTTGTCAATTTCTGAAGTATAAATGCTCACAATGAAAATTTAACAATCAACTCTTACAATCAAGCTTGCTCCACACCATTCCTTGGAAGACCTCTAAGACAAAAAAACCTTCAAAATTAACATGACCCAATTATTGAATTTATTTTATTATCACAAACTAATAATGATGATGATGATAAAAGCCAGAATTTACATAGTGCTTTCAATTTACACTTTACAACACTTTACAAATATTGTCTCAAAATAGTGTCAAAAAAAATCCTGGGAGGCTAGTGCTATTGTTATCCCCATTTTATAGGCTTAAAGAAATTAATAGATTTGCCCAGTCATACATCTGTTAAGGTCTGAGGCAGGATTTGAATTCAGATCTTCCTGACTCCAAGTCCCCCACGCTTACTAATGGAGAAGTTATCCTGTATGGGACTACCTGTGTCTGATCAGACCAATGTGAGCTCAGAATTCTCTGCCACAGGTCTGGCACAGCTAGTCTGTATGAGCATTTGGAGTGGATTCTCTAACTTTGCATATCTCAGGTTTCTTCTGAGCTACTACAATTCTGTTTTGCTCATAGAGCATCACACCTTCTCTGATAAGGGCACCCTGCTGGTTATCCTGTGCCCATATAGTGACCAAGTGTAGCCTGGTCTGGGATATATTGTTGGCCAATCAGTGAAAGGGAAAGTGATTTGGTTTTTAAATCATGGTCTATAAGAAAGAAATCTAATGGTACTCTTCAAGAAATCTTAGGAGGTAGAGATACGAAAATTGAAAATGACAGTCCCTAACTTCATGGAATTTACAGTCTAAAACAGGAAATTAGGTACACTTACAAATGAATGTAATGTCAAACCAAATGTGTCAGAGACAAAGGAGAGTCCCAGATGAAGGAAAAGAACAAATTTGATGAGATATTACTTTCAGCTGAAAAAAAAACAGTTAAAATTTCATTGAAATAAAAATATAATTTTTTTTCTGCTTCAAGTTCACAGACTCCATGAAATCTTATCTACAAATCACAGGTTAGGGTTTTCTTTGCTTTAAAGGAAGAGAAGCTTCCACAGGGGTATAAAGAAAGGAGTGTAACTCAGCTGTGGAGGATGGCCTGAACAGATGCATAGATGGTGGGGAGGGAATGGATAGATGAGTTCAAGGAACAATCTGACAGGGGCATAAAATACATAAAAGGGAAATGGGCAAAGGAAGGGAGAGGGGCCTACATATTTTTAAACAGAGGGGAAGGAGTCAGCAGAGAGTGTAGATGCTAAGGAGAAAAGTACTACTTAACATTCCACAGAAACAAAAATCACCCCAATAACAAGTCTCCCTTGCTTAAGGCCGAGCTGGTGCTGAGAACACCTTATAGAGAACAGCCCACACCTAGGGACCCTTGAGAGTGACATATGGGAAGGTTCTCTAATTGACCAGAATCTTCCCAGAGCAGTTCTTAAGTTTAACCATGGATTCGTTTAGCTGTCTGGTGAAATCTGTGGATCCTTTCTCAGAATAATATTTTTAATTCAATTCCTAATTGAAATAAATGTTCAATTCTGTTGGCCAAATCTACCAGAATCTCCCCAGAGTAATTCTTAAGTTTAACCATGGATTCATTGAGCAATCTGGTGAAGTCTATGGATCCCTTCTCAAAATAATATTTTTATTCAATTCCTAATTGAAAGAAATGTTCTATTTTGTTACAGGTTAGTGAAAATAAAATGTATTTTTCCTTTATCACAGGCTCCCTGAAATCTGTCTTCAGGTTAAAAATCCCTGCGTAATATGACTTTCCTTAATTCAGGATCCAGAAATCCCTCAGGTTTCTGTCCTCTTCCAGATTTGATCCTTTTGGGTTGCAGATCTATGAAGAAAATTCCCACAGAAGACATTGAGTGTCAGGGATATCAAACACTCTTCTATATGAGAAAGTCAAATATGGTACCAGAATAACCCCCTCCCAAAAAAGACACCTGGGAGAAAATAATTAGCAGAGTAGTGACAAGAGCAGAGATCATATGTCCAGTTTAAAGCTCTCAAGAGGCTTCCTAGGGGGACAGATATGTGTAAATGATGAACCAATTCTCTATTCCATTTCTGAGTGACAAGGAGAAAATTGAGGGTTTTGCTTATTAGGGACAGCCTAATAGTGATTTATGTGATCCTGTATATTTTAATCTAACCAAAATTAAAAATCATCAAATTAGCTAACTGTATAATCCCTTAAATTAATTGCCCATTAGTTACTTCTTAATGATAATGGAACGCTTACCAAATAACATGTGATCTCTGGATAGTGCCAAATGAATTCATTAAATTATTTTTTGAAAAAGCAACAAGAATCCCATTTGCTCAAATTTAATCATTGGCTTATAAAGGAAGCCCATGCTCAGATAAATGGTGCAAAGCAGGGACTGCCATCAACCTGGTGAAGGACATCTTTTAAGGTTTAAATAAAGGGGAAAATATCTCACCTCTACACCTGTGTACCACTGGAGAATCAAAGAAAAGGGGGGAAAATAACAATGAACATGAATAACAAAGGAAGAAAGGCGGAAAAAATAGGAACCTAATCTTTGAGTGGCCAGTTCTATATGTTGCTGAACTGCAGTTAGAGAAACACATGATAAATACCAGAGAAATGTTAGTATTTTTATAACATTTCAAGGAATAAGAAAACCTGGAGCTTATCAGAAATTATAGCAGGTAGCAATGAACATTTTCCTGCAAATTTTGCCCTCTTTATGGATAAAATTAAAAAATGAGGTTATAAAAAATGTGACAGTTACAATGTCTTTTCCTCAACAAAAGCTTCCTTTAGATTCCCCCATTTAAACAGTATATTTTCCAAGTAGAATGTAAACTCCTTCAGGACAAGGATTATTTTATTTTTATTTTTCTTTCCCAAGGTCTAGCACAATGCCTGGAAAATAGGTATTTAATAAATTACTAAAAATAGTAAAATGGCACTTTTAAATTTAATCTAATTAAATCTCCCTCATTCATAGTGATCTTGCCTCTGGTCACTGAATCTCAGAGTATTTTGTTTGTACTCTTAAGGAAATTGCCAGATAGTCATTCAACTGGCATTTATTAAGTACTTACTACAATGCCAGGTATTATGCTAAGCACTAGACATAAGAAAAGAAAAAAAAGTATCTGACTTTAGGGAGCAATGGGAAGATGATATGTAAATAATTAGACACAGAGAAGATATTAGATAAGTTTCTTGAGGGCAAGATCTCTGACTTATTTATCTTTGACATCTCCATAGCTCCTAACCAGACCTGGTAGATACATTCAAGAAATATAGTTGAAAGAATGAATGAATGAGCCAAAAGATATGGCTAATTGAAATAGAGACCCTATAATAATATTCCTTCAGCATTCTAGCCACTATGGTTCTTTAAAAAATAAATAACTATGTGTATTAGGTCTGAATCTTAGTTCTGCCTCTTATTGCCTGTGGGAACTAGGGCAAATTACTTTCTAGTATCATAAAATTTGAACTGGAAGAGAAATTAGAAGTTATGAAGGCTAGTGACCTCATTTTGCAGAAGAAACTGAGTCCCAGAAAAGTCAAAATTATAGGGTTGAACTGTATGACTCCAAAGATCTGCTTCAGTTCTAATTCTATGTTCCTAGTATCTGATGTTTTAGTATATACCAATTTAGTTTATGCTTGTCAGTGAAGAAATTAAAAAATAATAATTTTATTAGAAACAATGGGATAGGTTTATTCCACTCTAAGAAAACTCAATACATTAAATAAAAACCAGAAGCAGTAGTTAAATTATGTATTATTTATATTACAAAAGGATGTTTCACTTTTCAAAATAATTTTCCACAGTGGCTCCAAATAATGAACTATATTCATACATTTAAAAGATTATTTGATTTTCCAAAATCCAGTTTTATACACAGCTCCTCATGAATCTGTCTACTGTAGAGAAGAAACATGAACATATCTGCTATATTGGCAGGCTGAGTCGTCTTGTCACTGACATATACTAGCTGTGTAAACTGAGGAAAGTCACTGGATTCATGTGCGCCCCCAAAAAACTCTTAAAAAAGAGCAAAAAAGTTGCCAATCTGTTTTGGCAGAAGAAATTTCCAAGATACAAGTTCATCAATATTGTTGAACACACACGTGCAGACAATGATGTCCACCACCACCACCCAAAAAAAAATCCCCACAATTGTGTATATTCTGAAATATCTCTGTTGGTTTCAATATTCATGTGCTTTGAGAGTTTGGTTTAAGTGGTGTTTTAAAAAGAATGTGAGACAGTATTCACTGGGGGATTACTCGGGGGAAATATGAGAAGAAGCAAAGAAGGAAACCAGAGAAAGGCAAAGACAGACAGAGAAAATGATCAGCAGAGAAACCGTGAGTCTTAGATTTGTTCCAATCCATGTAATGCTGAATTTTCATTCTGTGGTGGGACATTCTGATTCAGGGACAAAAAGGAAAACTTCTTTTCTTTCAGAGAAGGAATCTGTTCCAATGAAAACAATTCTAGATAGAAGCAAAATAGGTGGGCTTGCGTTTCAGCTCTGCCATTTGCTAACTTTGTGACATTGGGTGAATCACAATATCCTGAACCTCTGTTTTCCTCATCTGTTAGAAAAAAAAAAGGATAAAAATATCAATGCTGTCTACTTCACAGAAATGATGTAAGGATAAGACAGTGTGGAAAATGCTTGCTCCTTAGTAATTCTCTTTAGGTTTTCCTGAAAAAAATTACTAAAAAAGGAGGAGGAAGAGGTGGAGGAGGAAGAGGAGAATGAGGAAAAGGAAGAGGAAGAAGAAAAAAAGTTTTCCTGAAAGTGCTCTTTTCAATTTTCCTCCAAACCGTCTAACTATTCCTTCTTTCTCCTTTGCAGCATCTTAATCCAACTCATATTCATTAACTGTGAATGTCCCCTAGGGCCTTATTCTCTTTTCCCTCTGTACTATTTTGCTTAGTGATCTCATCAGTTCCCATGGATTTGATTATCTTTATGCTGATAATTTTCATATGTATTTATTCATATGTAAGCTCTCTCCTGACTTTCAGTCTCATATCTCCAGCTGCCTATTAGATCTCATTGATATCTTAAACTCAACTTAAACAAAACTGAATCTATGATTTTATCCCCCAAAACCTTCTTTCTTCCTAACTTCCCAATAACTGTCAAGGGAACTTCCATTCTCCCAGTCACCCACGCTGATACCACCTGGGTGGCATCATGTTGACTCTTTACTCCCAATCCCCATTTCCAATAAGTTGCCAAGTTATATTGTTTCTACCTTTGTAACACTTCTTCCATATGCCCCCTTCCCTCTTCTGGATGGAACTGTTACTATAGTTAGACAGTTGATCTTCTGAACATATCATACCCTTCTCTAGTCCATCTGCCATTCAGTTGCCAAATTTATCTTCCTAAAATGCAAGTATGACTGTCAGAGAGAGACACAGACAGACAGACAGAGGCAGAGAGAAGGAAAAAGACAGAGGGATGGAGAGAAAGGATGTAAAGAGCGAGGAAGAGAGGTGAGAGAGGGAGGGAAAGGGAAGGAGAGAGGGAGAGAGAGAAAAAATAAGAGAAAGAAAGAAAGTAAAAGAGAGAGAGAGAAAGAGGAGGAAGAGTAAGAGAAGGAGGAGGAGGAAGGAAAAGAGGAGGAGGAGGAGGAGGAGAGAGAATGCCTTTCAATAAACTCCAGTGGCTACTAGTTATGTTTAGGATCAAATTTTTAAAAATCATCTATTTGGTTTTTAAAGCCTTTCTTAGCCTGTTGCCTTCTGACCTAAAATTTTTACCCCTTACTCTTCTTCAAATATTCTGCAATCCAAACAAAGATACCAGCCTCCTTGATTTTCCTTACACCACTCTTCCATTTCCTGACTAGGTGTTTGGCATTTCCACTGGCTGGCCCCCATGCCCAGAACTCTGCTTATTTATCTGCCTCCTGGTTTTCCTAACTTCCTTCAAGACTTACCTTATTCAAGAAGTCTTTCTTGGTCCTCTTTAATCTTAATGTCTCTTTCTGATAATATCTCCAGTTTATCCTGTATGTATCTTATTTGTACATTGTTGTTTGCATATCTCCTCCACTAGATTGTAAGCTCCTTGAAAGCAAAGACTATTGTTTTTTCCCTTATTTCCCATTGGTATTTTGACCAATGAATTTCTAATATATCATAAAGTATATGGTTGTACTCAACCATAAAGAATGTATACAGGCATAAAGTCTTTTATCATTATATTCTCACATCCAAATATCCTATGTGGATGATTACTCTAAATCCTTTTTAGCAGCTATAGATCTCTTCCAGAAGCTTCTGCAATGACCTCTCATGCACATTGGAAAAATCAAATGACTGAAGAAAATCTGTTATCCAAATTATGATATAGATTATAATCTTTAGTGCTTAATCATTAATTTATATACATGGGTGTATGTATAAAAACATGCATACAAATTGGCTTTTTTGTTGTTCAGTCATTTTCATTTGTGCCTGATTCTTCATGACCTCATTTAGTGTTTTCTTAGTAAAGATAGTAGAATGTTTATCATTTCCTTCTTCAGCTCATATTATAGATGAGGAAGCTGAAGCAAACAGAGTTAATTGACTTGCCCAAGAACACACAGCTAGGAAGTATCTGAGGCTGAATTTAAATTCAGATCTTCCTAACTCCAGCTGTTCCAAAAATGAAGTACAAAGGATATAGAATTAAATGCTAGGAGGAGAGCAGACTGGACTGCCTTTAGAAAATTGCAGAGCTCATTAGTCAGAAATTCAAACTCAAATTCTGCCATGTTCTGCTCCTTTGAACTTGGGTTCATTATTTAAAAGCTCTGTATTATTTTCCTTATCTGTAAAATGAAAGAGTTAGACTAGATCTGGGTTCTTAAACTTTTTCAACTCAGGACCACTTTTGACCCAAGAAATGTTTATATGACCCTGTATAAACAGGTGTATAAAATGGGCATACAAATCAAATATTTACTGATAATAAATTATAATTCACAACCCCTACATTTATTTACAAGATCCTATATGGGGTCATACCCTATAGCATAAGAATCTGGGGACTGGGTGACTTTTAAATGTCCCTCAAACTCTAAATATATGATCCAATGATTTTAGGATCACATTTCTCCTCAAAACAAAAGCCCCTATTTTAAAAATACCCAAATTCTCCCTAGAGTACTGAAGAATAATAGAATCCTAGTGTTTCTAGGGATTTGAAAATGAATATCACCTAAAAGAAATAAAACTAAGTAGATGAAAATTTACATTTGGAGCTTCAGTAGAAGAAAGAATGAGCTATGGGCCAGAATTACTGACACATGCTTTAAAATTTCCTGTATTGTCTCTTTCTGATTTGTACCTTCAAGCATCAATTACTCTTGAGAGGAATGATACATGGGATTACTATACACATGGTGAGGTGAACAATTACCCTGCTATACAGGTAGATTGATATGAGACAAAGAAAGGTCTAATATGGTTCACATATTATACAAAGGAAATGTTAATAAAGTCTAATTAATTTGCATTGAGTCATGTTACATTAATATTGATTAACATTCAATAAATTAGGATTATGAAAACTTTTATCCCTACAATAAATGGTAGAAAAAGAGCTACAAAATCATTTGCTAAGATTATTGAAGCTCATCTGAAATTAATTTGGTTAATTTTCAAAGATATAATCATTGGGCTCTACAATTCTTTTATAGTTTTTGTTAAAACTTGAATTTTCACTGGTATAGGGAATTCATTGGCAATTATTCTGCAGTTAATAGTGGATAGCAAGCCAGGTTTGGAATCAGGAAGACATGAGTTCAAATGTTACTTTAGACATTTTCTAGTTATGTAACTCTGGGTAAGTCACCCTTTCTGCTTGAATTTCTTTAACTATAAAATGGAGGGGATTTTTTGGAGACTGTATTATAGCATATGCTCCTAGAGTCCTTGTGAGGATATAATGAAGTGATATTTATTTTTTTAAATAATAGGGTTTTTTTATTTTTCAAAATACATGCAAAGATAGTTTTCAACATTCCCCTTGCAAAATCTTGTGTTTCAAATTTTTCTCCTTCTCTCTCCCTCTCCCTTGGACATCAAGTAATCCAATAAAGATTAAACATGTGGAATTCTTCTAAACATATTTCCATATTTATCATGCTGCACAAGAAAAATAAAATTAAAATGGGGAAAATGAGAAAGAAAAAAAAGCAAGCAAACAACAACAAAAAAGGTGAAAATAAGTTGTCCATATTCAGTTCCCATAGTCCTCTTTCTGGATGCAGATGGCTCTCTACATCACAAGTTTATTGGAATTGACCTGAATCACCTCATTGTTGAAAAGAGTCAAGTCCATCACAGTTGATTATCATATATTATTGCTGTGTACAATGTTCTTTTGGTACTTCTCTGAAGTGATGTTTATAAGAACCCTTATTACAGTGCCTGACATATAGTAAGCACTTTAAAAAATGCGTTTCCTTCCTTAATAATCTTAGAGAGTTCCCTAGAGACCTAAGAATATAAGTGATTTGCACAGAATCACAAAGCAAGTATATATCAGAGGTCAGTCTTGAACCCAGGTTTTCCCTTCATTCACCACATTCACCACACTACCTTGTGTCTCTATAATGTTAGACTTTAAACTTGAACTCTTCTCTCTGGGAAGCTTCCTATAGACTTTTCGACCTGAAGTAACTGAGCATCCCATCATCACAAGTCAAATACTGACTGTCTTGATCACAATTCATCTGATTTTATTCAACAGCATAGAACTAGAATAACATTATACACAATGCCTCCAGCTGACATTTTTAAAGAGTAAACATGTATATACATATGAATGGATGATCAATAGGATCAGAAAAGAATATAGAATGAGCAGTTGATAAACTGGTGCTATTTGTATGTTAAAATTTTTTTCTTCAGTGAATGGTTTTGAATGTCTATTCAAAAAGATAGATTTTTTTTCTCCAGCAAGTTAAGTCTGAGAGGAAAAAGCATCTTTAAAATAAATACATAAACATTTTTATTGAACACCAAAATTGGCAATTTCCCCCAGGGAGAAGCTAGGGAGTTAGCAAGGAAGTTGATCTTGTCTACCCTACCTAGCAGGCCATATTCTATTGTTTCTAAATGAAGTCTGAGTTTTGAGAGACTGGCAAGAAAGTGTTTTAATCTTACAGTGCATCCCCTCCCAAATTGTTTGGCAGGGGAGCAACAAAGGCTGTTCTTTAAATGCAGGTTCTATTTTCCAATCATCCTTTTCTCTTCCCAGAAATGAAATGCTCATAGAAACCCTAAACTAGAAACACATTCAATAATCTGCTTGAAATTCTTTTGTGCTGTTTTCAAATGAATCAGTAAGTGCCCAATCATTTGGAATTCATTATGCAGTGCTCGTGCTGAATTAATTTGATATCCAAGTGAGTCACACATCTGTCCAAGTTTTCTCTTTGCAGTGGAATTAGTTGATTGGACACACAGGGATAAAGTTGTAAAGAGTCGCCCGAGGCTTAGACCACCTAATGTAGGGCATAGGAAAAACTTGAATTATCAAAAGCCCCTATGGACCAGTAGGAAATAGCTGAAAATATAATGATATACAAGTAGTACACATCTTACTGCCTTCTGGTCAACAACATAGGATCTCAGTGGGGTTTTTTAGAGCTGGAAATGTGATCTAGTCCCACTGCATCATTTTATAAATGGTGTGACTGAGTTGAAATAACATATTTAAGATGGCCCAGCTGATTACTGTGACTAGAATTAGAACTCAGATCTCCTACTTCCAGTAAAGTGATCTTTCCACCAAACTAAATGTCAAGTAGCTCTTACTTCTCAGAGCTACTTCTATACTGATGTTTTTCATCAAAGACTCTAAAACATTGAAGACATTGAAGTGCTTTAAAATGCCTATATTTGCATTCAGAATTAAATTCTTGAGAAGTATATGGCATAATGGATAAAAGAGGCTGACTCTGGAATCAGGAAAACCTGGGTTCAAGTTTTTATCCCTGCAGCTTTTTAGACTATAATTACATAGAAATTGGCAATCTGTCTCTTTGGAGAGACTTTAATTTGGGTCAAAATCAGAGGACCTCTACTGCTCCCCGAACTCCCATTCTCTTTCCCAACCAAGAAAAATATAATCATTTTGGAGATTTCTATGCCCTTGAGGAAAAGGAAGAAAGAATACAGGATACAAGTAACCACCAAACTCTCTATAACACTTTAAAGTTTGCAAAGTACTTGGTATAACTCCATTTGACCTCCTAGCAACCCTGTGAAGTAGGTCTGAGAAGTTGGGAAACATCTAAATCAGAATTTGAATTCATTTCTTACTGACTCAAAATCTAGGGCTCTATTCATTATATTATCTAGTTGTCTTCAAAGCTTTCATATACTGTTCATTCCATGAAAAAAAAACCTATTGCGCAGGAGGATTGTCTAAGGGGCTTTGTGATGTGCATGGCTTAGCTCGAGTAGGGATAAGATAATGCCTTGCTTAAATTATTAGCTGTATGACTCTGGGCAAGTCACTCAACCTTTGTCTGGCTCAATTTATTCAAATATAAAATGGAGATAATAATAGCACCTAATCCCAAATGTACTCCCAAGGCTGTTATAAGGATCAAATAAGAAAATATTTGTAAAGCACTTAGCAGATTTTAAGTCTATACAAATGTTAGCTTTTATTATTATATAAGAATATTATAATATATTCTGCATATAATTACTATTAAATACATAATATATACTGTTATCTAATTTTTACACAATATTGTATATTATGATGTATATGTCATAACTGTGTTATATAATATATATTAAATAATATGTATATAATTATAAATATACACAGAATGTGTGTCATTTCTATTGGAGAAATAATATTAATACTATAATTAAAACTCACTTATATAGTGGTTTAAGGTTTACAAAGGATAAAGTATAGTTTAGGAAAGTACACTTTTCTTTTAGATAAACCTCCTAAGTAATTATTTCATTCCATATTACAAAGAAAATATTACCTATTGTTCTCCCTCACCTGGGAGCATTAGAAGTCTATAGGAAATATCCATTGCCATGGGTGGAATTAGTCAAGAGGAGAAACTTGTTGTCCTTCAGGGCTGTCCCACAGAGCTGTATAAATAGGCTCAAAGGGGGTAGCTAGGTGGCGCAGTGGATAGAGCACCAGCCCTGAAGTCAGGAGGACCTGAGTTCAAATTTGGTCTCAGATACTTAACATTCCCTGGCTGTGTGACCCTGGGCAAGTCACTTAACCTCAATTGCCTCAGCAAAAAGCAAAAATTAAATAAATAAATAAATAGGCTCAAAGATCTAAAGGTGAGAAACTGGGCAAAACAATGAGTTATTAGTCTAAGACAGATGGACCGTGTTCCAATGGCACATGCCTTTTCTTTTTAATTTTTAATATTTCCTTTTATACCACCTATGTTTCCCAATACATTCCTCCTCCATTCTCTTCTAGAATCATACTACAATCTTTGTAAAGCACTTAGCACAGTACATAGTAGGCATCATATAAATACCTATTCCCATTTTTTATATTAAAGAATAAAAAGTGTGGGGGAGAGAGAGCAGTTCAACAAAATTAAATAATATGTCAACCAAATCTGACCTTATGTATAGGGTAGCACACTTAATAGTACTCAAAATCTACAAAGATAAGGAGGTACATTCTCATATCCTTTTGCTGGAACCAGGCTTGATCATTATAATTTCACAGCACTCAATTTCATTTGTTTTGTGGTCATTTTGTTTATTGTTTTCCAGGTTCTTCTTCTGTCATTTTGCATCAGTTTATATAAGTCTTTACAAGCTTCTCTATTTCATCATATTCATCATATCAGAGAGTACAGAGATAACATGAAAATCATATACTACAACTTGTTTAGCTATTTTCCAATCAATGGACAGGAAGATGACTTTCCAATATACAAAGATGAAGGCTGTCAACTCCCCTAGCTTCTCTGGAAACAGCATCTTGGAGTAAGGCAGATACTTTTAAGAAGGACAGAATGGCATTCCACAAACCGAGGCAGAAGGGGACCAAGAAACTAGGGGAAGGGAAGAAGTGAAGAAACCTTTATTTGGAAAAAAGTAAGGATTTGTAAAACAGGAAAGCAAATGAAGATGAGAATAGCCCACCCAGGGATCTGGAGCAAAGGCACTCGTAAGTGACTGACAGGCTGGCCATACCTCAACAACCTGCCTATCAAAAAAGGGCATCTATGCTTTGCCCCAGTGAATGAAAAAAGCATGGAAATCTTAATAAGATTTTCAAAATTCTCAATATCATCATCAAATCAAATTCTCTATCTACTCAGAGTTCATCTAAGCAACTAAAACTAATAAATGAAAGCTCCCTTCCTAGACAAAACAAAACAACACTATTAGACCAGGAGTGATGATTTTAAGACCATGTGCCATGTGATCATCATTATCATCGTAAGTACATACTCCTGTCAATTATTTTATCTTAAGCAGCTACTACCATAGCAGAATATATCTGTGGCTTGTGTGCTAGATATCCTATAAGGTTCTTTCTCACTGGAGATTTGTGGGTTATTCTTTAGCATTTATCTAGAAAACCTTGTCCTCTAAAGTCACCTTCTATCTGTTTTGCATATATTTTATAAATAAAATGTTTCTTAAATTGTGTGTGTGTGTGTGTGTGTGTGTGTGTACCTTTCTTTGTATCCTAAGCATTTCACACAGTGTCTGGCATGAATTGATTTGTCTTTGACCTAAGATGTTAAATAGAAGGAGCACTGACTGGATTGGGAGTAGGAGATCTGGTTTCAACTTCTAATTGCTGCTAATGAATTATGTGAATTTCAGCAAGTCACCCATCTTCTCTGGACCTTAACTTTCTCATGTCTAGACACATAACTTTAATGTTCTAACCTCATTCAGCTATTTTCAGATTCCACAAAACCTCATGATATCTGGTAGGAAAATCTGGGTTTGGGATTTTGGAGAAAGGAAGCCTAGCTCTTTCAGAATATTAGAAATAACTTAGTAGATAAGAGTTTCTACCATACCACGAGATCCCCAGTTGACCTAAAAGAGTTCATCTGCTTAGCAGTAAACTATTAATTCCTTCTCACCTGCAATATCGAGCCTTTACATACAGATGTTTCTTCTCTCCTAAAGTGTTATATTGTTTTTGTGAAGTCAACTAAAGGTGGAAGGACTGACTGACTACCAGGCCTACTTCCCAGTGATCCATTTGGGAAGAATTGATATATCCAAACACTATTTTTGGGATAGTTGGAACCAATGATAGCCACGACTATATCATTCCAGTTTTTCTACCTGGTTATTCTTGTCCTTTTAGTTTCCCAGTGAAAAATCAGAATAGCTTTTCCTTCTTAAGAAAAAGAATGAAAAAAGAAAAGAAAAGAAAAGAAAAGAAAATTTAAAAAAAATAAAAATAAAAAAAATAAAATAAAAAGAATTCGGGGGGCGGAGCCAAGATGGCGAACTGCGGACAGCTTTCTCTGTGAACTCCCGGGACATTCCCTCAAACCCAGACAAAGTAAGCCTTCCAACTGGTTTGTAAGTGAGAGCACCTCCAAGCATTCGGACTACAACGCACTTCTATCAAAGATCTACGGTGAAAGAACTCCGGAGAAGGTTAGCCTCAGGGGAAATCGGCCACTGGTTGCAATCAGACTCCAGCCGGGGCGGAAGTCAGGGCTGC
>JAJPUD010001634.1:0-54469 GCA_023553655.1 Myrmecobius fasciatus | reverse complement strand
TTGTCTCATATTTATAAAAATTCAAGCCATTCTCCAATCAATAAATGGTCAAAGGATATGAACAGACAATTTTCAGAGGATGAAATTAAAACTATTTATAGTCATATGAAAAGGTGCTCCAAATCACTGTTGATCAGAGAAATGCAAATCAAGACAACCCTGAGGTACCACTTCACACCTGTCAGATTGGCTAAAATGACAGGAAAAGTTAATGATGAATGTTGGAGGGGTTGTGGGAGGGCTGGGACACTGATGCATTGTTGGTGGAGCTGTGAACGGATACAGCCATTCTGGAGAACAATTTGGAGCTATGCTCAAAAAGTTATCAAACTGTGCATACCCTTTGACCCAGCAGCATTTCTATTGGGCTTATATCCCAAAGAAATCATAAAGAAAGGAAAAGGCCCCACATGTGCAAGAGTGTTTGTGGCAGCCCTTTTTGTTGTGGCTAGAAACTGGAAATTGAATAGATACCCTTCAATTGGAGAATGGCTGAATAAATTATGGTATATGAATATTATGGAATATTCTTGTTCTGTAAGAAATGACCAGCAAGATGATTTCAGAGAGGCCTGGAGAAACTTACATGAACTGATGCTGAGTGAAATGAGCAGAACCAGGAGATCACTATACACGGCAACAACAGTACTATATGACAATTAATTCTGATGGACATGGCTCTCTTCAACAATGATATGTTTCAAACCACCTCCAATTGTTCACTGAAGAAAGCCATATACACCCAGAGAGAGGGATGCAAAATGTGGACCACAACATAACATTCTCATACTCCTTGATTGATGTTTGCTTACATTGTGTTTCCTTTATCTGATATATCGTTTGTGTAGATAAGATTTTTCTTGCACAACAGTGATAAGTTTGGAAATATGTATACATATATTCGATTTGCCAATATTTTAACATAATTAACATGTAGTGGATATCCTGCCATCTAGGGAAGGGGTGGGGAAGTTGGGGGGAAAAAATTTGTAACGGAAAGCTATGTAAGGGTTATTGTTGAAGAATTACCCACACATATGTTATGCAAATAAAATAAAATTTAAAAAAAAAAGAAAAGGAATGAAGAGTGTAGGAGAAATCTTATCAATAAGCTGACCCCTGAACTTTAATTTTTGATCAGGTCTGAGTGATGAAAGAAAACCCATTTTCCATGAGAATCTTTCATTGATATGACATAGGGTTCAAACATTTCACTTAAAGATCATTTTCCCTCATGATCATTGAAGTGAAGCTAAGAAAAAGAAGAAAATATGATGATCTGAGCTCTAGAATCTTGACTTCAAAAATGTCTATTAATTCAACACAATAAAACTTACAAACTCCTGACAATTCTCAAGGTGCTTCGAAAATTGAAATTGATTCTTTGAAATTGCTTTCATCTTCCATCATTAAGGAAAATCTCAACCCTTAACAGGGAGGGCTCAGTGCACAGGAACATTTGCAAGGGTAAGGTGGGAGAGGACATAATATAGTTGGGGGCAGAATTTGAGCTTGACTGAGTCTCTACTAAGAGCAAAATTTAATTTGTTATGGCAGATCAAATGCCCTCAGATTCTGGGCTGAACCAACTGGTCATTTTCCTAGGGAATTAAATGGCAGCTACCTCCATTATTCCTAAGTACATTATACATAAGTGACAAATTGTTGTCTGTAAATGGTCATTTTACTTCAAATTCAGCTCCAAATGGATCTCTCTTTCTTTCTTTAAAATCAGAAATATTTATTTACTATTGGAGCTAGTAAGTTTTGAAATAAACAACAAAATTCAGACTTTGGAAAAAAAGAAATTAAAGCTGAAAAAATATAGTTTGGGTTTCCTCAGATTGGAAGTTGAATTCAAAGGCTGTTGTCTGGCATCTAGGACCCTTGAGTCTTCTTCTCAAACAGGTCATTGATTTACTATTTGATCTTGGGCCAATGCTCTTAAGTGTTTCTCTCTATCAACTTCTCAATATAGTAAATCAGGATTACAATATTACTTACTTACAGGCCCCATTTAGATATAAAATCATGTCTCTAAGGATGTGTTTTACTTTTTTTTTTTTGCAAAAATAATAGAATGCTAGCACTAGGGAGGACATTAGAATTCATATAATTCAACTCTCTTATTTTACAGGTGATAAAACTGAAGTCCATTGAAATGAAGAGAGTTAAGTAACTAGGGACAGAATCAGTACTGAAATCCAGGTGTTTACAGTATGCTACCTCTCACTTGAAAATCAAATTTGTATAAATCAAATCATATCTTGCATGCTAAATCACCTTGTGAATCCTCTTGCAAAGCAGATTGCTATATTCTAATTGATATGCTTTACAAATCTGGATTTATTAATTTTTTGCTATTGTAAATACTTAGCTATTGAAAAATGTTTTTAAAGCTGGAAAAACTTATGTGAACTGATGCTGAGTAAAGTGAGCAGAACCAGGAGTACATTGTAACACAGTAACAGCAACATTGTGCAATGATCAACTTTGACAGACTTAAGCTCTTCTTAGCAATGCAAAGACCTAAGATAATTCTAAAAGATAATGCTGGAAAATGTGACCCATATCCAGAAAAAGAATTGTAGGGTCTGAATGCAGATTGAAGCAAACTTACTGTTTATTGTTGTTGTTGTTGTTGTTTTCCCCCACGATTTTTCTAATTTTTCTTTCACAACATGATGATGATTGTTCATGTATAATGTATATCAGATTGCTAATTGTTTTGAGGATGGGGGAAGGGAGGAAGAAGGGAGAAATATATTGGAACTCAAAATTTTATAAAAGTGAATGATGCAAGCTATCTTTACATACAATTGGAAAAATAAAACATTATTAAGTGCAAGAAAAATCTGTTTTCAAAAAATCCCCTTTTTTCAGAAGACCTTGGTTTTTAAATCCCGGTTTCTGTCTCTGTGTGAAATTTTGGGGAAAATTATTTTTCCTCCCTGAACTTTTATCTATAAAGTGAGCAAGTTGGTTTATATCATCTCTAAGATCTCTTAGATAAGTGCTAATCTGTGATCCTATTATCCACTTACTTCTACTGTTGAGGATGGAAGGAAATAGTTCTCCAAAGAGAGATCATGCTTTGGTAGGGAATGCTTTTTTTTAGGGAAGATATTATGACATTGATTGAAAAATGGATGAATAAATTGTGGTATGATCAGTAAGTGGAATAATATTATCTTTGTTTGTGGGTGGCAATAAGCAAACAGTTTATAACATGGATGGTGTTTTAATGATGGTATCAATCCCTGAGACTCCTAGCAGAGATCTGCAATCATTCAAAGAAATCTTAGATATCAACATGCTTCTGAACGGACAGCTGCAGGAAGGATTGGAGTAGGATACTACTGGACTAAATGGGATAAAGAATAGATATGGCTGTGTTGAAAATAACATAATGATTAGATATTATTATATATAGTATGGAGTCATATTTTAGAGATCACTGCTTTCTATGACTTAACTTTCAAGGAACACTCCAGTACTAAGATATCTTTAGAATCCTATTGGATCTGAATTTGTTGTTGTTGTTTTTCTCAATAAGAGAGTCAGTCACAGAAAAAGTAAGAAAGTCCATGGCAAAAGAGTGTTTGTAAATTCTCAAACTTAAGTCACTACTTCACTGCAAAGTTTTAATGAAACTCCTCCATTTAAGTGAAGATTTAAGTGAAGTCTAGACTATAAGAGATTGGATTTCCGTACCCAAGATAGGTGTTAACTAGAGAATGAATTCCACACCAAAAGGATCACTGGATCCCCAATTGTTCTTTTTTTTCCCCCAGTAACCACTTCCTTTCTTCTCAACTCAAATTGTAATTATCGGTACTTTTTGAAAGATTAGAGCAATTTTTAAGTGTGTGAATATACTCCCCCCTCAAAAAAAAATCCTGTTTCAACTGAATTATAGAGAACTTTAAAAAAAATACCAATGACTCAAAGTTAAAGCTAACTAAAAGAGAAAAATAGGAAAACTACTATATATCAGCCATATTAATCAATATTGTTTAAGACTATTTAAAATAAGTGGACAGTATAAAGTTGGAATACTGCTGCAGTGTATTAAATGATGTGCTTGCAAATTTAGAACAACATAGAAAGACGAACTTATGTGAAGGAAGATGCTATCTACTTTCAGAGAAACAGAAGTTAAGTGGAAAAAAGCATAGTATGGTCTTATATCTATGCATGCATATGTATATGTGTATATGTCTGTAGGATTATAGATATCTGTGCATATATGTATGTGTTTATATATGTGTGTATGCATATATACATATGTGTATGTATATAAAAACATAAAAGTGTATGTTTTATTAATTGTAGCCTTCTGGAGGGGGTAGTGTGGATGGGGGGGGCGGATTAAAAGTTCACAACAGAGGAAAAAAAAGAAAACTTACAAGGAAGCAAAGAAAAGATTAACAATTCTGAACACAATGGGTAGTATTTTTATATAAAATTTTTAAATGAAAATCTATTGCTTCCTATTTTGAATCCTCTCATATTCTGCTGTGCACATATCAATTGTTTCCCCCCTTATTTTGTATTTAAGTTTAAATTAAAAAATAAATTAAAATAATAATTAATTAGGGGAACATGGAAAATTTGACTCATTAGATCTATGGATAAGGAAAGAATTTACAATCAGATAAGAGACAGAATCTACAGGAAGTAAAATGGATAATTTTGATTGCATGAAATTACAAAGATTTTGCACAAATAAAGCCAATGCAGCCAATATTAGAAGGAAAGCAAAAAAACTGGGAAAAAATTCTTACAGCAAGAATTTCTGATAAAGGCTTCATTTCTCAAAAATATAGAGAACTGAGTCAAATGTTTAGAATCTAAACCATAGTTCATTGGATAAATGGTCAGAGGATATGAACAGGCAGTTTTTAGAAGAAATTGAAACTATCTATAGTCATATGAAAAAATGTTCTAAATCACTACTGATTAGACAAATGTAAATTAAAATAACTATGAGATATAATTTCACACCTAACAGGCTGGCTAATAGAACAGGAAAAAAATGGCAAATGTTGGAGGAGATATGGAAAATTGGAACGCTAATATACTATATTAGTGAAGTTGTAAACTAAGCTAACCATTCTGGAGAATAATTTGGAACTATGCACAAAGGGCTATACAACTGTACACTTTTCTCTTTTTTTCTCAGTGGGTAAAGGAGAAGTGAGAGGGAGGGAAAGAATTCAAAATTTAAAAAAAATTTAATGTTAAAAATAAATAATATTAAAAAAATAAAAATACTGATGATTGGTATAAAGGAAAATATAGGTCATTGTGTACCTACTATTGTAGGTTTTTCCTAAAATCTCTCATGGTCCCTGAAATGCCTAAGGCATCAGACTATCTTTTGGGGAACTTTCACACAACTATGATATTCTGAATACTTAAGTCTCTCTTTGAACTTACCTCCCACTTGGGAAATTCAGTTTCCCTCCAGGTTTAATCAGCTTCCAAATGGGATCTCTCCTTTACTGTCCACTTCCAGGATCCAAAGCTCATTGTGCCATATTCTTGACCTGCACTCAAGAGGACAAAAGGAGTGAACTAGTTATATGGCAGTACCCATTGTGCCCGGCAAAAATGGCCTCCATATGCAAGCCTTATTTGTTCCACTACAGGAATACACCTCATTCATCATATAAACTTCCCAACAGTACTTACAAACTATCTGTCTCATTGATTGTTAAAAAAAATTTATCAGTTATTGAATTAGAACTTGGGATTGCTGATTTTCTGGGCCCCTTTTTCCCTCCTTCCTTCTCTTGTAGATAATACTAATTTTATCCTTATAAAGGATAAAACCACTGTGCTAGTTGGATGCCCTGATGGTGATTAGAGAGTCCTAGTTATTTATTTGTTAGACTTTAAAAGCACACAGGTTGCCAATATGTCTCTGGCTGGTGTACAGAAACAAGATAATGCAATAATAGCCTGTCAAAATGAAGGCAAAGGCTAGGGAAGGAAACGGGCATCTACTAAGCAGAAAATGCCAAACCTGAAGAGATTAAGTCTTGCATTGTGCCCTGAAGGATGACAGATCTGGGCTTTGTGAATAGTGGGAAGGGAGAGAGGGAATTCCAGAAATTAAGATTATATACAGGAAAAGTATTCTGTCTCCCATTATTCAGTTCCACAAGCTGTGTTCCATTCTATCTGAAACCATTAACAGTCAAATGTACCCTGCTAAGGAAAGCCAAGTACTAATAGGAAACTGGGATAAATGATCCTCACAAAGAAGCAAAATGCCAACCATTGCTGCCTTTTACTCCTCTTGGAGGGTACTGGGGAAAGAAATAAAGAATACCACATTTCTGGAACTGAAATGCAGTATCATGGATCAATGAGTTGAGAGCTCTTCACCCAGGCTACAAGTGATAGAAACAAGCTGCTCATCTAGCTAATTATCTTGCCTCCATCACCTAGAAAATGGATAGTGAAGTTTCCTGATGGGGCTCTCATGGCCTTAGAAAGGAATCCTTATCCTTTTTTTCTAAGCTACATAAAAATACTTTTCAAAGAAAAACAAAAACCTTCATTCTTTTTATTTTCTTCTCTAAATTTCAAGGAAAAAGATTTTTTTAAGGCCTGGCAAATGATTTATACTTGCTTATCTTTTAACAAGCAGAATAAAATCAGCCTTATTCATGGACAAAATGGTCTATGGAGAGATGGACTAGACTTGGGTGAAGGTGTTTGGAAAATTCCTCTGACCATCTGGAGAATGCCTGAAATTCCTATATTAAGAAAACAGAGCCTATCTTTCTACATGGAGAGATTCAGTTTAAAATATGAATAGTCCCAAAGGAGGAAAATCCAGTGATTTCTGGTTGATGTTCCTGATTTCAGTTTCTCCCAGCTCTAATCCATCCTATATACCAATGGTATTCAAACTCAAACAGATACTAAACTGTACATAAGGATTTCTATGGGCTGCAAATTGACTTAGAAAATCAATATTAACATTATCTTTTGTTGCATTTTTATTTATTTTGTTTAAAATTTCCCAATGACATTTTATGTGGTTCTAGCACCAAGAATGTTGTGGTGCTCCAGTAGCAGGTTCACCTTCCAATGAATCTGTCTAGTCATACTCAGAGATTCCTCAAAAACCTCCTTGGGCTCACTATTACCTCTAGAATAAAATGTAAACTCACATTTTAAAGTCCTCCACAATTTCACCTTGGATCTATATTTTCAATCTTTTCTTATAATACTCTTCTCACATTTGGCCTCCAACCTCAGCATTCAAGTGAAACTTCCCTCCTCAAAGTTACCTTTTAATTGCCAAACTTAGTGTTTCCTAGTCTAGAGTCTAGAGTCCTAGACTCTAGGCAAGTCACTCACCACAGTTTGCCTCAGTTTCCCCATCTGTAAAATGAACTAGAGAAAAAAATGATAGACCACTGCAGTATCTTTGCCAACAAAAATCCCAAATGGCACAAAGAGTCATACCAAACTGAACAACAAAATGTTTCACCTTTTAGAGCTCTTCATAATTTGGTCCCTTCCTAGCTCTTTGAGTCTTTTTATACTTTATTCCCTTGCCCTCACTCTATGATTCAGCCATATTCACTTATCTGCTATTACCCAAACATAGCACTTCAGCCATTCTCTATACCTTTGTGGAGGCTTCCCCATGCCTGAAATCTGTCCCTCTTTGTGTTCATCCCTTAAAATCTCTGGCTTTCTTCAAGATGCTAATTAAATAATACCACTTTCTTCAGAGGTCTCCCCAGTTGGTGAAGTCTTTCCCTCTAAGAAATAACTTACATCTATAATGTATGTGTCTTTTACATAAGTATTTTTACATGTTTTTCCTCATTGGAATATAAGACCCTTGCAGCCAGGGACTAACTTTTTTGCTTTTCTTTTTATACTCAGCCCCTACCATAACACATAGGAAACATTAAGTTTGAATATCTGTTGACTAACTGACTAGGTAATCCTGTATCTGAAATGTACTCCCTTCTCACTCTCGGCTCAACTTCAGTGGTGCTTTCTCAGTGAAACCTTTCCCAATTAATCCCCTCTCCCCTCCCTCAGTTATTAATCATCAAAAGTACACAGAGTCAGAAAGGACTTTGGGGGCTGTTGATTCCAAACCCCCTATTTTACAGATAAGAAAACTGGGCATTACAGATATTAATTGACTTAAGGCCAACTATCTAGTAAGAGACAGAGGTAAGATTTCAACCCAGATCCTCTATCTCAAAATTTAATACTCTTTCCAAAATCTCATACCCATCTCATCTCAAATTATCTCATGTTTACTCATTTCTTTAAATACTATAACCCCCTAGGTAGAATGAATCCAGCTTTTTGAAGGCAAAAAGTGTTTTGGTTTTATGGCATCAATTACAATGCACGGTACAAAGTAGAAAATTGATGAATGTTTAGTAAAGGCTAACAAATCTTTTTCTAAAACCAGATTTTTATATCAAAATGAACTGGTATCTGGAGAAAGGAGATGCAGAGAAAAGGGGACACATAATCTACAATCATGGAATTAGAGTTAAAAGGGATTTTAGAATCATCTGATCCAAATTGCTATTTTTATGTGAAAGGAAACTGAGAGCTGACAAATAACTTTTTGAAGGATCATATAGGTAGTAAGTAAATGTCATAGGTGGGATAAGAATATACATCCTCTTATTCTAGGATAAATGATCTTTTCATATACCCTGAGTTTGGAATAAAACAATAATAATAATAGCTAACATTTATATAGTACTTTTACTATATTTGTAGTACAGATATAGTACATTTATGTACCAGACATTGTGCTAATTATTATTATCTCATTCAGTTTTCACAAAGAAGCTGTTATTATCCCCATTTTACAGATGAAGAAATAGGTAGATATATGTTACTTGCTTAGGACCACACAGCTAGGAGAATATATTTGAACTCCAGCTAGGAGAATATATTTGAACTCCCATCTTCCTGACCCCAGGCCCAGAACTTTATCAACCATCTCACCTAGTAGACAAAATTCACCTGTCTCTGGACCTTGCATAGGGCTTGTCCCATACATAGGCAACATCTACTGAGATTGGCTGTTCCTTAAAAACAGCATTTGTCTCTTCCCCTGCTTCTAAAACTCCTGCTTCTCCAATGCTATATCATGATTTGGCAGGAAAAGTCTCTAGATAAAATATTTTTTAACTAGGGGGAGGGAGAAGACCATACAAGCAACATTTTGATCTAAACAAATGAAGGCTTCTTCCCTCCCTTTCCATCTGCTCCTCCACTTCCCACTGAGATCCTGGGTGGCACCAGCTTTTCCCTGTGGAGTTGGGTCACAGGCCCCCATGTGCATCATCCTCAGGCTTTACTAGCCTACATTCAGCAATTAGCCAGGAGCATGTAAGACTCACATTTTTCTTTCACCTCACCCTGATTGATTTCCTAAATTGTGTGTCAGCACAAAGGTGGTTGAAAAAACACTTAACTCAGCAGCAATTAACTGGGAAGCTTTCAAAGCTGAGTTTTTCATTCCTAGGCCTTAAGAGTCAGAAATTAAATCAAAAACTGGCCAAATCAGGTTGCATTTTACCCAAAGTTAACCAAGTTGCAAATGGTTAGCAAAGCACTGTGCCAGCTTTTCCATTCCATCCCCATCTCTAGTATCTTCCCTTTCATGTACCTTCACTGAGGCAAAATTTAAATTTAAAATTTAAATGGGCAAAATTTAAATTCAAGTGCTTTTCTGGATAGAAAGCGATACTCTATGGAGCTCTGGGTGCTTCCTGAGGCTTTCTCAATGCTTATATTATTTTATTTGGGTGATGTTTGATGTTTTGGATAAATCTTAAGAATTCAGTGCTGGGGGGATGGTTCAATATTAGGAAAACTATTAACATAATTGACTATATTAATAACCAAACTAACAAAAACCATATGATAATCTCAATAGATGCAGAAAAAGCATTTGATAAAATTCAACATCCATTCCTATTAAAAACATTAGAGAGTATAGGAATTAATGGACTTTTCCTTAAAATAGTCGGTAGCATCTATTTAAAACCATCAGCTCGCATCATATGTAATGGTGATAAACTGGAACCATTCCCAATAAGATCAGGGGTGAAACAAGGTTGTCCACTATCACCATTACTGTTCAATATTGTATTAGAAATGCTAGCCTTGGCAATAAGACAAGAAAAAGAGATTAAAGGAATTAGAGTAGGTCATGAGGAAACCAAATTATCACTGTTTGCAGATGATATGATGGTCTACTTAGAGAACCCTAGAGAATCAACTAAAAAAAATTAGAATTAATCCACAACTTTAGCAAAGTTGCAGGATACAAAATAAATCCACATAAATCATCAGCATTTTTATACATCACCAACAAAATGCAACAGCAAGAGATACAAAGAGAAATTCCATTCAAAATAACTATCGATAGTATAAAATATTTGGGAATATATCTGCCAAGGGAAAGTCAGGATCTATATGAGCAAAACTACAAAACACTCTCCACACAAATAAAGTCAGATCTAAACAATTGGAAAAACATCAAGTGCTCTTGGATAGGTCGAGCGAATATAATAAAGATGGCAATACTACCTAAACTAATCTATCTATTTAGTGCTATACCAATCAAACTCCCAAGAGATTATTTAACTGAACTAGAAAAAATAACGACAAAATTCATCTGGAAAAACAAAAGGTCAAGAATTTCAAGGGAATTAATGAAAAAAAATGCAAATGAGGGTGGCCTAGCTGCACCAGATCTAAAACTATATTATAAAGCAGTGGTCACCAAAACCATTTGGTACTGGATAAGAAATAGAGTAGTGGATCAGTGGAATAGGTTAGGTTCACAGAACAAAATACTCAATGACAATTGTAATCTAGTGTTCGATAAACCCAAAGACCCCAGTTTTTGGGATAAAAACTCACTATTTGACAAAAACTGCTGGGATAATTGGAAACTAGTCTGGAAGAAATTAGGCATTGACCCACACCTAACACCATATACCAAGATAAGGTCAAAATGGATTCATGATCTAGGCATAAAGAATGATATTATAAACAAATTAGAACAATGTAGAATGGTTTACCTCTCAGACCTGTGGAGGGGGAAGGAATTTGTGACCAAAGAAGAACTAGAGGTCATCATTAATCACAAAATAGATAAGTTTGATTATATCAAGTTGAAAAGTTTTTGTACAAACAAAATGAATGCAGATAAGATTAGAAGGGTAGCAGTAAACTGGGAAAATATTTTTACATCCAAAGGTTCTGATAAAGGCCTCATTTCTAAAATATATAGAGAATTGACTCAAATATATAAGAATTCAAGCCATTCTCCAATAGACAAATGGTCAAAAGATATGAACAGACAATTTTCAGACGAAGAAATCGAAACTATTTCCGGTCACATGAAAAGGTGCTCCAAGTCACTATTGATCAGAGAAATGCAAATTAAGACAACTCTGAGATACCACTACACACCTGTCAGATTGGCTAAAATGACAGGAAATGATAATGATAGCTGTTGGAGGGGATGTGGGAAAACTGGGACACTGATACATTGTTGGTGGAACTGTGAACGGATCCAACCATTCTGGAGAGCAATTTGGAGCTATGCTCAAAGAGTTATCAAACAGTGCATACCCTTTGACCCAGCAGTGTTTCTACTGGGCCTATATCCCAAAGAGATTTTGAAGGAGGGAAAGGGACCCACATGTGCAAAAATGTTTGTGGCAGCCCTTTTTGTAGTGGCAAGAAACTGGAAATTGAAAAGATGCCCATCAATTGGAGAATGGTTGAATAAATTATGGTATATGAATGTTATGGAATATTATTGTTCTGTAAGAAATGACCAACAGGAGGATTTCAGAGAGGATTGGAGAGACTTGCATGAACTGATGCTGAGTGAAATCAGCAGAACCAGGAGAACATTATACACAGCAACAGGACTATACGATGATCAATTTTGATGGACATGGTTCTCTTCAACAATGATGTAATTCAAACCAGTTGTTCTGCGATGAAGATAGTCATATACATCCAGAGAGAGGCCTGTGGGAACTGAGAGTGAACCACCACACAGCATTTTAACGCTTTCTGTGAATATTTCCATGCATTCTGTTTTCCTTCTTAGGTTGTTTTTTTTCTTCTTCTCTTTCTAGATCTGATGTTTCTTGTGTAGTAAGATAACTGTATAGATATGTATACATGTATTGTACTTGTCATATAATTTATCCTATCTAGCATGTATTAGATTACCTGTCATCTATGGGTGGGGGAGGGGGGAGGGAAAGGAAAAGCTTGGGAAAAAAAAGTTTTTTTGCAAAGGTCAATGTTGAAAAGTCACTCATATGTTTTGCAAATAAAAAGCTTTATTAAAAAAAAAAAAAGAATTCAGTGCTGGGGAAAGTGTCTTGGATCTGGAGAAAGGAATCCTGAGTCCCTCTCAGGCACTTATTAGCTATGAGAGCCCAGATCCCAGGCAAGTCAAAATTTCAGCACCTGTAAAATCTGGATAACAAATATTTGTACTTCCTACCTCACTGGGTTGTTAGGAGAGAGGTGCCCTTTGCAAATTACTATGCTCCACAATTATGAGTCAAGTATCAGTTGCATTCTTTCTCTTTAAGAAGGAAAAGTCAACCCTCTAATTTGCTAAACTTATTATATTCTGCTTGCTGTAGATTACAGGATAAGGCAAGCAGGCAACAAACATTTATTAAGTGCTTCCTATGTGCCTTCCTACTGTGTTAAGTATGTAGAGAATAATCAGTCAGGGTCTCCTCATTCCATTCTTTTTTTCTTGCTCCTCACAGCCCTTTAGATCCTTGTTCTGCAAGGATGATGAGAATCTATTGATTTTGCTATTAACAATGAGCAAAAGAGCCTTTTCTGAGATTTTAATTTATAGTTTGGAGTACTAGAATTATTCCCTAGAGCCTGGAAAACCAAAGTTATTGCCCCAGGACCCATCATTTAAGGAACTCCAGATGGCTAAAGGGCTCTGTAGCAGTTAGGGGAAAAGGAAGTAGAACCAGCTGATGCTCTAAAAAAATGTTTAAAGTCTAAGGCCCATAGAAACACAATCTGTGTAAATAAGACAGGGGCAGGATCCTTGGCATAAAAAGATAGGCAGTCTCCATCACTTACCAATTTCCTTTTTGAAATTTTTATTTTCTCCTCTCATCCTGACACATGGTCTTATTCATTTTAATTAAATTTTACCTGTTAGGTTTATGTAATTTAGAGAAGGAAAAGAAAAAAAAGGTAGAAAGAGTGCCTATAGCATTATCTTCTCAGATCTGTAGGGTCATGAGAAGGGCCTTATAGAACAACCAGAATTGAATTTTACGTTGTGAGGCCCCAGAAGGCACCTAGGTGATTCAGTGGGTAAAGTGTTGGGCCTGGAATGAGGAAGACCTAAGTTCAAATGCAGCTCAGACACTCACAAGCTGTGTGATCCTGAGCAAGACTCAGCAAAAACTGCTTTTTGCCTTAATTCACTGGAAAAGGAAATGGCAAAACACTCCAGTGTCTTTGCCAAGAAAATATCTTGGGCAGTAGGATCCACGGGGTCTGGCTGAATATTCTTTGCCTGTTATAAAAGCTGTGTATGCCCCTTGACCCAGCAGTCTCACTACTAGGTCTATATCCCAAAGAGATCATAAAAAGGGGAAAGGACTCCCAGGTACAAAAATATTTACAGCAGCTCTTTTCATGGTAGCAAAGAATTGGAAATCAAGGGGATGCCCATCAATTGGGGAATTGTTGAACAAGTTGTGGTATATGGATATAATGGAAAACTATTGGGCTATAAGAAATGATGAGCAGGTAAATTTTAGAAAAACCTGGAAAGACTTACATGAACTGATGCAGTGAAGTAAACAGAACCAGGAGAATATTGTACACAGCAACATTGTTACAGATGGTCCACTATGATAGACTTGGCTATTCTCAGCAATACAATGATATAAGACAATTCCAAAAGATTAATGATAGATATTTGCCAAGAGAATGTCAGAAACTATACGAACTAAACTACAAAACACTTTCCACACAAATAAAATCAGACCTAGTCAATTGAAAAAACATTAAGTGCTCATGGGTAGGCCGAGCAAATATAATAAAAATGACAATACTACCCAAACTAATTTATTTATTTAGCGCCATACCAATCAAACTCCCAAGAAATTATTTTACAGACCTAGAAAAAATAGTAGCAAAGTTCATTTGGAAGAACAAAAGATCAAGAATTTCAAGGGAATTAATGAAAAAAAGACAGATGAAGGTGTCCTTGCCATACCAGATCTAAAACTATATTATAACGCAGCAGTCATCAAAACCATTTGGTACTGGCTGAGAAATAGAGCAGTCGATCAGTGGCATAGGATAGGATATCAGGACAAGCTAGGTAATAATGTTAGCAATTTAGTGTTTGATAAACCCAAAGACCCCAGCTTTTGGGATAAGTACTCACTATTCAGCAAAAACTGCTGGGATAATTGGAAACTAGTGTGGAAGAAATTAGGGCTGGACCCACACCTAACACCGCACACCAAGATAAGATCTAAATGGGTTCATGATCTAGATATAAAGAGTGATATTGTAACCAAATTAGAGGAACATAGGATAGTTTACCTCTCAGACCTGTGGAGATGGAATAAATTTATGTCCAAAGAAGATCTGGAACTCTTAATTGAACACCAGATAGATAATTTTGATTATATTAAGTTAAAAAGTTTCTGTACAAACAAAACTAATGCAGACAAGATTAGGAGGGAAGCATCAAATTGGGAAATCATCTTTACATTTAAGGGTTCTGATAAAGGTCTCATCTCTAAGATATATAGAGAATTGTCTCACATTTATAAGAATTCAAGCCATTCTCCAATTGATAAATGGTCAAAGGATATGAACAGACAATTTTCAGATGATGAAATTAAAACTATTTATAATCATATGAAAAGGTGCTCCAAATCACTATTGATCAGAGAAATGCAAATTAAGACAACTCTGAGGTACCACTACACACCTGTCAGATTGGCTAAAATGACAGGAAAAGATAATGATGAATGTTGGAGGGGATGTGGGAAGACTGGGACACTGATGCATTGTTGGTGGAGCTGTGAACAGATCCAACCATTCTGGAGAGCAATTTGGAGCTATGCTCAAAAAGTTATCAAACTATGCATACCCTTTGACCCAGCAGTGTTTCTATTGGACTTATATCCCAAAGAAATCATAAGAGAAGGAAAGGGCCCCACATGTGCAAGAATGTTTGTGGCAGCTCTTTTTGTAGTGGCTAGAAACTGGAAACTGAATAGATGCCCATCAATTGGAGAGTGGCTGAATAAATTATGGTATATGAATGTTATGGAATATTATTGCTCTGTAAAAAACGACCAGCAGGACGATTTCAGAGAGGCCTGGAGAGACTTGCATGAACTAATGCTCAGTGAAGTGAGCAGAACCAAGAGATCATTATTCACAGCAGCAACAACACTATATGAGGATCAGTTCTAATGGACATCACTCTCTTCAACAATGAAATGCTTCAAACCAGTTCCAATTGTTTGGTGAAGAGAGCCATATACACCTAGAGAGAGGGATGTGAAATGTGGACCACAACATAACATTTTCATGTTCTCTATTGAGGTTTGCTTGCATTGTATTTCCTTTATCAGATTATTCTTTCTTGTAGATATGATTTCTCCTGCACAAAAAATGATGCAATAACTGTACATATATTCGATTTCTTAAGTATTCTAACATAATTATCATGTAGTGGATATCCTGCCATCTAGGGGAGGGGTGGGGAGTAGGGGGGAAAAATTTGTAACAGAAAGCTTTGTAAGGGTTAATGTTTAGGAATTACCCATACATATGTTTTGCAAATAAAAAGTATTAATAAAAAAAAGATTAATGATAGAAAATGCCATCTCTATCCAGACTATGGAGTCTGAATGCAGATTGAAGCATACTATTTTCACTTTTTTTCTTTCTTTTGGTTTTCCCTTTTTGTTCTGATTCTTCTTTTACAACATGATCAGTGTAGAAATGTGATTAATATGATTGTACATGTACAACCTTTATCAGATTGCTTCCTGTCTTGAGGAGGAAGGAGGGGAATGAGGGAGAAAAAATTTGGAACTCAAAATCTTATAAAAGTGAATGTTGAGGGGCAGTTAGATAATGAAGTGGATAGAGCACCAGCCCTGAAGTCAGAAGGACCTGAGTTCAAATTTGACCTCAGACACTTAATACTTCCTAGCTACGTGACCCTGGGCAAATCATTTAACCCCAATTTCCTCAGGGAAAAAAGTGAATGTTGAATATTATCTTTAGATATAATTAGTAAAAAAATACTATTAAATGTGTGGGGAGAAGATATTCTCTGCTTATTTCTGACCAATGATGTGCATGATTGCATATGATTCACATTGGAAATAACAAATTTACTCTCTGCTCTGGCCATATGGTGAGTTACTACAGAAAGGACTTGGCATAGCAGTATGATAGAGTAAAACTTTGCCTGATTGGCCCCACAGTCATCCCTTGTTCCATGCCAGAAGCAGAAGAGTAGGATGTTGTAGCATCTCAAAAAAAAGAGACAGCTTCTGGCTAATGCTCTCTTGGCTGCAACACTCGAGATAGAATCCTGTTGACTTTAGAGAGGGCTGGGGAAGGACGAATGCTTCTCCTTTGAAATATCAAGACTACTTCACCCACTTGGCAGCACATGCAAGAGCTGCCTTTGACTTTTTTGCTTTTGTCTTTTAGGGGAATAGATGTCTCAAAGTAGACATGTACAGGATTGGATCCACCCTGTGAGTTTTTAGGTCCCCGTGAAGGTCAAACCTATATGGGGAATAAGCAAAGAGATTATACCAAGAACTACTCCAGCACTTTTTAAGGGAATGATTACCAGTAAGAAGAGGACCAGATCAAGCCTGGCCATTTTACCAACAGCCCAGCAAGAGTGAAATGTAAAATGTCTCATTAGTTGTAGCACAAATTGTTTTATGTTCTAATGAGCCTAAATATCCTCTTAGCATATGGTAGCAGTACTTATCAATTAATGATGTAGCAGTACTTATCAATTGATGAATCTTGTTCAATTCATTCTATTAGTGCATTCATTCTTTCTGTGAGTAAGAATAAATTATCTATCTCATACCCAATTCACATCGTACCTAGAGTGTTTTGCTACTCACTTTAAGGCAGCCTGGATAGGATCCATAACCTAAACCTTAAGCAATTTTTCCCCTAGTATGCCCAAGAATGTGAGTAGCCAGAGAGGGTGAGAAAAAGGGAGCTGTACCATAAACTACAATAGAAATGTATAAGAAAGGTAGCACAATCAGGGTTTACAATAATAGCAGTAAGAACAATTGGATGCTTTGTAAATTTTGTAAATAATATATGTGTGTATATAGGTATATGTGCGTATATATACACATATATATACATGTGTATTTATGCATGCACATATT
This sequence comes from Myrmecobius fasciatus, assembly GCA_023553655.1. Lineage (NCBI taxonomy): Eukaryota > Metazoa > Chordata > Mammalia > Dasyuromorphia > Myrmecobiidae > Myrmecobius > Myrmecobius fasciatus. The sequence continues at coordinate 36,959 of JAJPUD010001634.1, read as the reverse complement.
TCATATATACACATGTATATACATGTACATGCACACACAAATACACAGAGTTTCCCAAAAGTCTTAGCACAGGCTTAGATTATTTATGCATAGATATGTATTGCATATATATAATACATATATATTATCTTATTCTGGTTTTGGAACAACTCTGTAAGGGTAGATAATACAGTTATTATTCATAATTTACAAATTAGAAAACTGAGACTAAAAAGGTATAAATTCCCTTTCCATGGCCACACAGCCAACAAGTATCAGAGTCACAGTTCAAATCCAAGTTTTTCTAAGACCAAGGTCAGAAAATCTACTATTCAAAGTGAACAAAACAAGCTTAAATGGTTATTCAGGAAATACTTGAACTTGATGAGACAAATCTTAAACTATCCTTAAATATTTCTTCCGCTCTTCATATACTAGCAAAACTTTTGATATACCCTTGCCAGAAATACTCTTTAGGAAATTTTAATCTAGGACACAGAATATTATGTTAAGAGATTCGTATCCTCCTTGCCTTAGAAATCACAAGGCCTAAATCCCATTACCTATTGTACTATGAACTGAAAGCTTTCCCCCCTCCCCAGGCTTCAGTTCCTCATCTCTAAAACTGATGATAATGCTTGCTCCCAGATCACTGCTGCACTCATGTTAGGAGGATCAATGAGATATCATCTATAAAGTGCTTTGAACTCCTCAGGGAGAGGTGCTATATAACCATAATTACCATTATTGATGGTGGCAATGTAACTGCTATAGGCTTTCCAATAAACCAGTCTTTTCTCCCAGTATTTGCCACATCTCAGCAATAGTAACAGAGAACACACATTCAGCTATCTCCGAAACAGAATTCTCTTCCTGAGGGGGACAGGGGAGAGGGACAGCAAACTTATCACCATTGAGAAGAAATGTCATAAAATCTCAGAAACAAAGTGGGTCCTCCAAACACAGAGAGATTCAAAAATAGCTGAAAACAAAATACGATTGCTGCTGTCACTAAAGAAAGACTTTCTATACCCAACAATATTTCAGTGCAAACATACATATTGGAAGGATAGCAGGCAATATATACCAAATGGCACAAATACTTGCAGGCAGCCTACACTGTGATAATCATTTTCCTAGTTAAGAAATGCTTTTAAAGGATCCCATTCTTTATGTCAAAAAATTTTTTAATGCTTCCATCCATCAGATTGTCAAGTCATTTTATTGCCCTTTTAGGACTATTTCTATTTAGAGCCCTACATTATCTCAAGGAGAAACACAGTCTCCAGTACATAATTTTGTCATTCCACACCTTGGCTTTTACTACTATCGTTTCTCTGATCTAGCTGCTGACTCTATCATTTTCAGACTCTTCTGCATCACACAACCAGCCAATCACTTATTCCTCAAGACGCCAGAGATTATAGTACTCCTATGATTTCAACCATTTTCATTCATTTCCAATGGAACTGTAAGACTGCTTTAAAAATATATCTTTCAACTTCATTCTCAATGGCCTCCAAAGTGACAGTCAATATTTCACTAATCTCTTCTTTAAAGTCATCTAATGCAAGGTTGGGGAACCTTTCTTCTACCAAGGGCCATTTGGATATTTATAACATCATTGACGGGCCCATACAAAATTATCAATTTATAGAACTCAAGTAGTGGGAGGTTGTCATACTTAGCTTTCAGTTTATTAAGCTTTAGATTGCCTTACCAAATGATTCTACAAGCCTTATATATGCCATGGGCTGGATATTCCCCACTCCTGGTTTAATCTAATCACTGTCCTTCCTTTCTGATGTGGCATTTTGATTTCTTAGGACTAGAGCAGGACAGCTAGTTGGTTCAATGGATAGAGTACAGAGTCTGGAGTCAAGAAGATATCTTCCCGAGTTCAAATCTGACCTCAGATACTTATTAGTTGTGTTATTCTGGACAAGTCACTTTATCCTGTTTGCCTCAGTTCCCTCATCTGTAAAATGAACTGAAGAAGGAATGGAAAACCAGTCCAGTATCTCTGACAAGAAATCCCTAAATGGGATTACAAAGAGCTGGACATGACTGAAAAACAACTGAACAACAAAAATGAGAGGGAAGTTCTGGTACTTTTGTTGTACTTTTTTTTGGACCTGAAGAGTATTAAGACAAAACCATATTCCTGGAATTAGCCTCTTTGAAATATATCTCACCTTTGATTTAACCTATCTTGTCACCATACATCTAGTAATGTTGCTACAGTGGCCAGTGTGTAAACCAGAGCAGCAAAAAATAATTGAAAATTACAGAGTCATCAGATGGACCAACCAAACCTTGAAAGAATAATTGAAAAAAATATGGTTTCAAGGTTAATTGGGTGAGAAAGGACAAGAAGTTTGCTCTTACAATTTGACCTTGAGTTTAGTCTTAATATATGACAGGAAATGGGATTTCATGACATTTGAAATTCAGTGACCAATATGGTTTCATTTTAACATTCTTTGAGAAAGGGAAGGGAGAGTAAAGAAACAAATTTATTTGGATTTTAGCAGATTTTTTTTCCAGCCAAATTGCTGGTTTGAAAAGTCTCATCATCTTTATGAGAATATGAACTGACAGCATGTCACTTTCTACTAGCTGTGTTAATACAAGGGGAGCAATTATGTACGCGTGTACGTATACATATATGTACATGTGTGTACATAGACCTGTATTATACACATAAATATGCATTGTGAATGCATATATATCTGTGTATACATAAATGAACACATGCATACATGTGTGTGAATATGTATATGTGCATGTGTGTGATGTGTGTGCACATGTATGTGTATGTATAGATATGCATGTATACACATGTGTGTGTATGTGTATGTATATATATATATATATATATATATATATATATCTTCCCTACATAATCAGAATCCTGGATTTTGGTTCCTTACTAGAATAGTTAAAGTCAAAGGAAAATCTTCTCCAGAGACCAGTCAAGTATTGCCACCAGCATAATATATGATTGGCTAATGCAGGCTAACTGGTATTAAGGAAGTAACTAACAAACAAAGGTAAGTTCATTTGTTGATCTGATTGAATATATCTCCAGCCCAGGATTCGACTCTCAGGCTCTAACACTCAACTCCTGACATCAAATGGACTGCCTTAAATGAAGCTGCTTAGGTCTCTCAAGACAAAAATCAGCTCTCATTTCTAGTCAACTAATGCATTAATACTTTTTGAACATTCATTAGGCATAAGGTCCTTGCTAATGTGGCAGTATATTCTGGGGCTGTAGGTTAGTCACAAAACTTAATTTGCTGCTTTGATTGCTTCCTTGAAGTACAATGGCAGGTATGAAGGGTGAGTAAAAAAGATGGAAGGAGCTCGGTCAATCCCTTCAAGTAGCTTAGCCAGGTGGAAAGAATCAAAGGACCTGGATTGTTTGTAACCTGACATTTACTGCTTGGATGACCTTGGACAAATAACTTTATTCCTCATGCCTCCTGATGGAGCTAAACGATCCGGAAGGTCATTTACAGCTCTAATACTTTGACCTAAGACATTCTACAATCCTATTCACTGAAGAATATGCAGTGTTTCCAAAAGTCTCAGGATAGGTTTAAGCTATTAAAACTTTAAAATTTACTAAGTCTTATATTTAATTTAATATATATGTAGATATATGCAGAGATAGATGTAGATATAGATATAGATAGATGCAACAGTTATAGGTATAGATATAAATGCAGTTATAGATGTAAATAAGTGGATATAGATATATATGGATAGATATAGAGAAAGAGTTTGATATAGAGATAGAGATAGAGAAGCAGTTATAGATATGTAGATAGAGATATCAACAAAGTATAGTTAGATATTTGTAGCTATAGATAGATGCAAATATAGATAGATGGAGTAGATATAGATAAAGACAATGTAGATAGATATAGATTAGATATTTATATTATAGATTAATTTATATAATTAATTATATATGTTATATAATTAATTAATTATAGAATAATATTAGACATCTATATTATAGATATAACAGATACAGATATAGGTATAGGTAGGTATAGATATAGATATAAATAAACACAGAAAAATGGAGCTAGAAATAAAGGTAAATGTAAAGAGAGATAGATATGGATGCAGATATAGATTAGCAATAGATATAGGCCTACATATATTCATATAAATGAGTATATGCATAAATATGTGCATACATGTGCATATGCATATATAAGTAAATTAGTGAGAGAGAAATTATGATTGGGCCAGTACCTCCAGAACCAAGTTGGATTCAATGTAGCTCATTCCCAGTCACTTAAAAAGATTAATTTGGAAAGGATTGCTTCAATAGTGTTTCAGAAGATTGGAGAAAATGGCCCTGAGGCATTTTCCAGATCAATTTTCCTATTTTCTTTGATTATAAGTTCACTTGACAGCCATGTCAAAAGAGGACACTGAACTTGATGTTGAACATGCTCTGAAATTCCCAGAAAGGATATGGAAGAGCCCTTCATTTTGCTTGAGCTCTTCATTACATAAGACTTCTATGTATGTTTCCTAGGAAAGCAGTGGCTATTTCACCTGTGCTAGAAAATATAATTTGTATTTATCTCATAGTGAGTTGGAAGTTCATCTGTGTTGATGCTAGAAGGGAAAGTAAGCCCTTTGAGAACAGGACCTGCTCTCTTTTTGTATTTATATCCCCAGCACCTGGCCCAAATCTGTGATGTCATCATCATATAGAACTCCTGATGTGGAAATTGCTTCCATCCAGGGAAATCCATGACTTGTATGGAATTTCTAGTCTTAAAAGTTACCCAGGGCTCCCAGTAGCAACATATCTCCATTCACACAATAACTATGTATTAGAGACTTGATTTGATCCTAACTTTTCCTGACTCTTGGACAGAATTCAATCCATTCTAAATGTTACCCCTCATCTTGTTCATAGAAGATAATTAATGTTTGTTGTTAAAGTGATTCTCTTATTTTTGATACATTTTTAAAGTTTTATTAATTTTGTATGCTATAGCCATTTTCTGATGACCATCTTTACAAAAACACTCCCCTTCATCAAAAAAATTAATAAGGAAAACCAAATAGTACACTGACATGTCAGCATATGCAATATTCTTCAACTATAATCCACCAATTCTCTCCAGCAAGAAGAGATCATTGCATCTTACTCTAGTTTTCTACAAATAAGAATAAAGTATGTCAATATTAATATTCAAGTGGTTCTATTTTAAAGTGTAAGTTCCTCAAGTTGAAGTCTATATCTATCTTTAATGTTCTCAAGACTGTTCTCCTCTGAACCAACCATCCTTTCTGAAGAAGTATGCTACTACACAATTAATAAGCAAGTACTCAAAAAATACTGGATTTATAGGATAAAAATGGGACCCAGCTTTTGTCTTTAGGGGAACATGCAATTTTCTTTGTGCTGAGTCATAATAGTGAGATATGTGTATATGTATATGTATGTGTATATATAGATAGTGATATATATTATGTATATACACATACATAAACACATATTTGTAAATTAAAATGGGATCAAAGACAGGTAAGTACATAATTAACCAACATCTAGAGAACCATGCAAAGGCACAGTTTGTTCAAGATTGTATTCTGAATATAACACCTGTGGAGATGTTCTGAAAACCACAATGTCATACAAAAGGAAGGGAAGAAGAAAAGAAGGAAGGAAGGCAGGAAGGCAGGAAGGCAGGAAGGCAGGCAGACAGGCAGGAAGGAAGGAAGGAAGGAAGGAAGGAAGGAAGGAAGGAAGGAAGGAAGGAAGGAAGGAAGGAAGGAAGGAAGGAAGGAGGTCATGGTTAATGTGGATTCTATGTGTTCCTTTTCTGGAAGCTGGAATTTATTGGAATAAGCATAAGAAATAGAAAACTGGATAATGGAAGTTTGTCTTTTTCTTTTCTTGGAAGAGGAAGTCTTAAATTTAGACAGGCTTATCTTCTTACTTTTATTTTTTTTTTAATTTTGAGTCCATGTGTTTTACAAGTTAAGGGGTAGTCCAAAAGGCCCCCAAATAAACAATAACAACAACAAAAACCCAAACCTCTATTTTGGAGTCCTAGTGTTTCTGGTAACAGATTTCTTTTCCTATTCTTAATATATTCCCTCCTCCCAGTTGTCTCTGCTCCCTGACCCCCATCTGAAATTACCTATACCCAGAAACTTTCTACTTGGGCTTACTATCTAACCATTCCATTACTTCAAAATCAGGAGGATTCCAATGTTTTCTGGAAATTTATACTTCCCTCCCTATAAAAACACTTGTCCTTTTTATTTGCCAGGGAACCAATCCTGTTCCATGGTTTAGAACCCAGACACATCCAAGCCAAATCAGAGAGGGTGTGCCTGACATTACCCAAACATGGGAGTTTTAAACCTCTTCAGATAATTAATTGTTGCCTTTCCACCTCCTGCAATGCCCTAAAGACTGGCCCACTCCAGGCTTCAATTCCTCTTCACTGGCTGAATTGTGACTGTCTTTTGCCCCTCCAGAAATCCCATTTTATCATTTTCTTCACGGCAAGTGTGACCTAAAACTCTTTAATCAATAATCCTTTATTAAGTGCCTAAGATTTGTCCTAGCTGCTAGAAATACAAAGACAAAAACCAGAAACAGTCGCTAACTTCTAGGAGTTTGTATTCTATTGGAACGAATTAATAAGTATTCAGATAAGTGAATACATTTTGTAGAGTTAGTAGCCGAGAACTTATTGACTAAGGTTCCTGGAGATGCTAGTCTGTACCAATACTTAAGTTTTTCCTGCCCTAGCTTTACTGTTCTGAGATTGCCCAATTTATTAAAAAAGGGAAATAAGCTCCCTAATTTTCATCTTCCTCAGTTCTTCATCTCCACTTCAGTTAGCCAAGGACAATTCTATTTGGGGCTCTATTCAAGGGTTATTTGAAAGAAAGAAAAAAGACTAATGAGTTAAAAAGTTACTCAATGTACAAACAAATATGTATTGAGTATGAAACTAGTTTATTTCTCAAAAAAAAGAATTGCTAAATATAAAAGAACCACATATGTATTCAGAATGATTAACTTATCACTACAAACTAGTATAGCCTTGTTGAGACATACAGTTTTTAAAAGGCTCCTAATGAGTAGTATTTCACCCTCATTGATCACAGCTGATAAAGTACTATTTCTCTGTCTCTGTCTCTGTCAGTTTGTCTTTTAACATGTCCTTCTCCACAAATGCTGCTGTTGCTGCTGCTAAAACTGTTCCTACTTGCCAGCACTCACAGATATCTCCAGACTTCTTGATGCTTACCAAAGTTGGAAGGAAACACACAAGAAAAGTAAAGAATAGCCAGGAGCCTTGTAAAAGCCCAACTAATTGAATCCATTCTCCATATGGGTGGTCTTTTACTGTTATTATGTCCCTCCTTCTCTAGCCTGTGCTAAAATCACATCTTGCCACATGAAAAGTTGTCGCCAAAAGAGCCTTCTTTTAACAAATGTAGTATCCTGTCACCAGGTAAAGGATGATAGAGATATTTCAGGGTATTTTTAGTATTCATCATATCATTTTATCATGCCAAAAAAATCCTTTTAGCCAGAGGCCACCATTTTAACCAGGAGAGTGTCATCTCTCAAAAGCATTGAGTCACCTTGTTCTCAGATCCTTCAAAAAGTTTCCAGGGAAATTCTGGGCACATGTTACCTGGGACTGAACCCTTTTGGGTTCATTCAGCCTCATTACACATATCACATATATAAAGTAATATAGAATGAAGGAGGGCTTAAAAAGTAGAATTGCCCAATGATAATACTAGTAGATCTAAGAAAGAAGAAAAATCCCAAATTTATAAATATATATATATATATATCAGCTCTTTATAGTATCAAATAACTAACAAGATATTAAGGGGTATCTATTGGGGAATGGCTAAGAAAATTATAGTGCATGAAAGTTCTGGAATACTATTGCACCATAAGAAATGAAAAAAATAAATAACTTCAAAGAAAAATGGGGAAAACTACATTAATTGATGGAAAGTGAAATGAACAGAACCGGAAAAACAATTTTTATTTCATAAAGAAAAGTAATTTTGAAAAACTTGAGAACTTTAATCAATGAAAAAGACAATGATTCCAGAGAACAGAAAATGAAGCATGCTAGGTGATAACATGGAAGTATGCTTGAGTCCTAGACTTTGAATCAAAGTCATTTGCCCTCTGTCTGCCTCAGTTTATTCATATGTAAAATGGGGGAAAAACAATAATAGTACCTACTTCCCAGGGTTATGAGGATCAAATAATATTTGTTAAGTGCTTTACAAATCTTAAAACACAATATAAATGCTAGCTATGATAATAAAGATGTTACCCTGTATCTGATAGAGAGGTAAAAGACTCAAGATGCAGAATGAAGCATACATCTTTGGATATGGTCAACTTGAAGATCTACCTCGTGTAGTCACACATATAACACAAATTTATTATGAGGGTTTTCTTTTTCTTTTGTTTTATGTAATTGAGGGGAAGGGAGAAAAATGAATGATTGTTGATTGAAAAAATAATAAAAACATTTTTAATTGGATGGATCAGGAAATAACTGGCCTTGTGCAGGAGATGGCATTTGAGCTGAACCCTGAAGGAAGCCATGAATTCTAAAAAAGAAAAAGTGAGAATGATGTATTCAGCATTGTTGATGGTATTTTTTATCTCATGGGATGCTCTGAATGATGTCCTATACAACAGTTAGGATTTTCTTTAGCTTTTAGGCTGAGACCTTTAAAACAACGATTAAAAAAAAAAACACTCAAAACACTGCTTTCATTAATCATAAAGTAACTTCAAATTGACCAATACGGCTTACTTTCTAAACTTTTTGTGGCTCCCTCTAACCTCTGGTCCCCAAGATTCCAAATTGCATACAGTTATTTAAAGGCTAGAGGATTCTAGAGAAGTTATGTGGCCCATGAATATTTAGATCACTTGCTATAAACAATTTTATGGGTAATTCATATCTGTGAAGAGTTTTAAAACAAAAAACAAAAACAGAAAAGAATTGTGCCTCTGAAATGAAGATTTACAGAAGTGACTTCATAAATATTTTCAGTTCAATGTCAGACTCATTTTACATTTATGGGTTTCTCAGTTTAGTGTGTGGCTGATTGGGTTGAGTTCATTGTCATCACCCTCCCCTCTAAACTACAGCTCAGTGACTGACACCCAGCTGCCCTCCCTTCTGCCATCTCTCAACAACACCGTTTCAGACATCATAACAATAACAGAAATAATAATGATGCCGACTTCCAAATCTGGCACTTTTTTTTGCTTACTATTGCACTAACAGATGCATCTCCCTCACTTTTGGTACTGTCTTTGCTGATTTATTTATTCTTGTTATGGGGTGGTGGTGGTATTGTTTGTTTTTAAGGTGTTCAAAGCACACTAATGTAGCTCAACAATAAGGGATGACAAAAATTTCCAGACCTCACTATATTCTTGTTCCCCTCCTCATATCTCTGAATATTATCCATGGGCTTTCTCTTATGTGAGTTAAAAATTCCCTGAATAAATAATAATAGCTAGCACTTATAGAGCTCTTTAAGACTTGCAAAACATTTTACAAGTATTACCTCATTGGATTATCACAACATCCCTAAGAGGTAGATGCTATTATTATCCCCATATTGCAGATGAAGAAACTGAGGAAGATGGCTATAGTCACAGAGCTAATAAGTGTCTCAGGCTATATTTCAATTTAGGTTTTCTTGTTTAGCACAATATTCCTACACCATCTAACTGCCTCCTACATAAAACAAGAAAGCTTCTTGCTTTTAGCATGAACTGGCCCATCTGTCTCCAATGGAAATCTCTCAGCCCTCCCTTCCCCTTTCAGAAGCAGTTGTAACTGACTGAAATTGGAGTCGTTGGGGGTTTTGGTCTCATTCTTTAGCCACTCTTGTCTGAGAATCCATAATTCAGTCAATGGGCAAATCACTTCACCTTTAGGGGCCTCTGCTTCATCATCTCAAAATGAGGGTCTTGAAGCAGATGAAATTAGAGGTTTCTTCCAGCTATAAATGCTGTGATCCCCGACAGTGACCATGATCATTATTAGTAGCCCAGAGAATGATAATCAAGCCATGGAGCCATGCTTTCTATTTTTATTCAAATTCTAAGCTACAGGAAGTATATTTTATTCTAAGCTTGCAGTGACTTTTTTTTAATCTTCCAGTCCTGGGGACCCTTCTTCCTATGCTTCATTTCTCATAGGCTCCTAGATGCAAAGGACAAAAAAAAAGCCATAGAATTCTTTTAGACCAAACCCCCTCATTTCACAGCTGAGGAAGCTCACAGGGAGATCATTCAACTTGTTCCAGATGATAAAGGCAGTAAAAGGAGTAGGATTCAGATCTAGATCCTCTCATTCTAATTCCAGTGTTCATTCCATTAGTGTCTCTATACTAACTTCAAAAGCATGCCTCGGGATCTATTTCATCCTAGAATTTCCCTCAGCACCTAGGGCTTCTTTCCCCTAGAACATCCAACCTCATCTGTCTCCCTAACTCAGAATATCCCTCTGCCTAGCCAACCTTCCATTTCCCATTGGGGAGTTCGGGACCTCTACTTCTATTCTGTGGAAGAATCAGCCTTCATTCACCTCCTGGCTCAGCTGCTGATATTCTAAACTTCAAAATGATGCCCTTATTTGCCAGGTACCTTCATCCTTTAATTTCCCTCCCAACCCACCCCATCCACACCCCCTTTCAATTGCTTTTTGTAGGATGTATTTCTCCATTTAAAATATGTTTGTTATTCCAATATCTTGACTTATTTATGTATTTATTTATTTGACTTAAAAAGTATCTCCAGCACTTAGCACAGTTCCTGGTACATGATAACTACTTAATAAATGCTTGTATCCTTCTTCCTTCTCTCCTTCCCTCTTTGCTCTTTCTTCCTTCTTTCCTTTCCTTCCTTCCTTCTTTCTTTTCCTCCCTTCCTTTCTTTCCTTCATTTCTTTTCTCTCCTTCATTTTCACTTTTTCATTTTTCTAATGCATTTATCATGAAATGTGAATTAAATCCTTCTTTGCCTTTCATCCCCCAACCAGGCTTTAAGTTCTGTTAAGGTAGGAATAGTATCTTTCTAAAGCTATCTTCTTCCTTCAACAACTAGCATAGTACTCTGCCCACAATAAATTGTATATATATACATATATAAATTATATTAGACCTAAGTATTTAGTCCCATACTATTTAATCCTAAGATTCTTAGAGTTGGAAAAATTTAGATATTGTTTAGTTCGACTCCTTCATCTTACAGAAGAAGTAAACAGAAGCCTGCAATGTTAGGTGATTTGTCTCAAGTCACATGGGTGCGTGAAAGTTTAAGGCATGCCTTTGTTTTTAAAGACTATCCTCAGGACAGCTTGATGGTGCTGTGGATAGAGCACTGGATCTGGAATCAGGAAAATTTGAATTCAAATGTGGCTTTAATTATTTAAGTGTGTCACATTAACTTTAAGTCACATTAACTGTGACTTAATAGCTGTGTGACCCTGAGCAAGTCACTTAATCCTAATTGCCTCATAAAAACAAAAGATTAGCCTCATTTTGAGATAGCATACTGCCTGCCTGGTGAACTAAACCAAAGAAGATAGTATCTTCATGTCTTCTTAGCACTCACATTGAGCAAACACATTCAAAGAATCAGCAAATATATGTTAGGAGCTATTAAGGATTTTTTTCCCTCTCAACTGTGAAGTGTTCTATAATTTGTCCTTTCAATGATTTTCTTTCTCTTATTCCTCCAGTCTGGATGATCAATCAAGAGAAGATTCCTTTGAGCAAAAGAAGAAATTTCAAAGTCATTCTAAGACCAGATTCCTGCTGAGATTCAATAACCCCCAGGATTGGATAACAAGAGCTCAATTGAAAGTTTAGCCACATTCACATTCAAGGAGACTAGCCCAGAATTTAGGTACAATGCAAATCCTTCTGGAACTGGCAGGCCCAGACAGGGGTAGGATAGTTTCCATAAACCAACAGAGCTAGGATTCGGGAAGATAAGCTCTCAGTCTGAAATTTTTGTCCTTTTTTCCCCTCTATTTATTAGTATTTTTTTCTAATAAATTGTAATGATAGTTTTCAACATTCACTTTTATAAAATTTTGAGTCCCAATTTTTCTTCTCCTTCCTTCCCTCCCCTCCCTCTTCCCCAAGATGGTAAGCAATCTAAGATAGGTTATACATGTATAATCATAATAATCATATTTCCACATTAGTAATGTTGTGAAAGAAAAATCAGAACAAAAGGAGAAAAACACGAGAAAGGGAGAAAAGGTAAAAATAGAATGCTTCAATCTGCATTGAGACTCCAGGAATTGTCTTACATCTTTACATTTCTAAGAAGAGCAAAGTCTTTTGAAGAAGATCAAGACAATCATCATACAAAGTTGCCTTTATTGTGTGTAATGTTTTCCTAGTTTTGTTCACTTCACTCAGCATCAGTTCATGTAAATCTTTCCATTTTTTTCTGAAACTGGCCTGCTCATCATTTCTTATAGCACAATAGTATTGCAGTAACATCTATATACCATAATTTGTTCAGCCATTTCTCAATTGATGGGCATCCCCTCAATGTCTAAGTCTTCTAGGCAAAGCTTTAATTAGACTATAATAGAGATAGAACTTGAGATCATTAATATTGTTGGATTTCATAGGTCATTTCAATCTTACCCTACTCTGTGATCCTATTTGGGGTTTTTCAACAGAGATACTGGGGTGGTTTGCCATTGCTTTCTCAAGTTCATTTGTAATCCTGCTCATTTTACGAATGAGTAAACTAAGTCCTAGAACTATAATGTGGCTTGCCCAAAGTTTCACAGCAAGTTACCACTGCCAGTCTTATCCTTGAGGATATAAAGCTAAATAAATGCCTTATTCTATTTGCTTGATGATGGCTAGGATCCAGCAGACTTTCCTTATACCACTAAACTGGCTTATTATTAATCTGCAAAATTGACTTGTTTGAAACAAATGGCCAGGGGTGTGTCTGAATCTTTCAACCAATCAGAAGATATCTCTTATGTGGTGCCATTTGAATTTAACCAATAATCAAAGCACTTTATTCCTCTCAAATTGATTTAAGGCTTGTCTGAACTTTTGGTTGATCAATTAATCAATTGACTCAAGTTAAGGTGGAGGGGGAAAGGAGCTTTTATGACTATATTAATTACATTGATATAATTTGGGAAGTGATAAAAATGAAGTAGCATGTGACTGACTACACATATAAAACCCTTTGAGGATAGAACTACATGACATTTGTCAACTAAAGTAGGACTGTACTAATGAAATGATATAGTTTTTGCCAGATTGAGCACTAGGTTGGGGACAGACCTTAGAGCTTAAATAGAACTTCCTAATGAGATATGACATTTCCAAAGATTAAACCAGCTTGATCTGTAGTGATTCCCTATTCTAACATAGTGAATACCATATAGATACTAGAGTCCAGTGTAAAATTAGAAAAGAATGGGGTCAGCCCAGATTAAAAAAAAATAGTCACTGACCAGTTAATAACAATAATAGAATTTATATAACATATAAATTAAATTAATTATCTCGTATTTGAAATATGTTTTGTTGAATTATTTCAGATTCATGACCCTACATGGGGTTTTCTTTATAAAGATACTGGAGTGGTTTGCTATTTCCTTCTCCAGCTCATTTTACAAATAAGGAAATTGAGGCAAACAGAATTAAGGGTTTTGCCCAGGGTCACACAGCTAGTAAGTTTCTGAACCTGGATTTGAACTTGTCTTCCTGAGTCTAAACCCAATGTCACCTATAAATACTCTCCTATAACCCCTACTCCCTTATAGCTACAAGATAAGCATGCTCCAGCAATGGTCCCATCTGTATTCAAGGCCATGTGTGACCTTGGTAAGTCAGGAAAGAAAGTCCAAAAGGTAGTCACTTCTGACTCAAAGGAGCACCAGGGATATCTGGTGTGAAACAGCACAGCAGCCTACTTTTCTTTAGCTAGAAAAAAGGGCCCTGGAAGTTTCCTCTCGGCAGTGGTTTTTAATCAGTTTTTCATTTGTTTAAGCCAGCACTTTGACTAATTGGATGTGAGGAAAGATCCTCTGGAGCATCAGAGTAAAGTCTGAGTTTGCCCTGGAGCCCGGTCTTCTCAATATTTATGTTTAGCATTAAATACCTCATGCAAAAATAATGCCTTTGACTCCTGAGGCTCTCTCTGCTTTTTCAGAAAAAAATACTCCAGCCAAAGCTTCAGGGTAACCATGTTACCACCAAAAGGAAATTCACGCCAATGAGTAAATGTGAAGGTAAATTATTCTTGGCTGCTTCATAACTGCAAGTGTTCCTTCCTTTGATTAGCATTGGGGCAGTAGGGCTGAGATGTTTGGGTTTTTCTAATGAAAGAGAGAAAAATCAATTTTATTAAAAAATGTTTAGAAAACAAAATCATCATTAGGGAGCCACAAAAGTTCAGTCTTGTACAGAAAGCTCTACAATTTTTGAAGGCAGTGGAGTGGAAAGAACACTAGATTTCTCATTGGAAGATTGGGTTTAAATATTGATTGTGATAGGGAGGGAATATGATACAATGAGGGCCATCTCCAGTCATTCTGATCTATATCTGGCCACTGAACCCAAATGGCTATGGAGGTGAGTCTGGTGACCTTGCACAGAGCTCTCTCACTTAAATCCAATTCACTTGCATGTCATGGCATCAACTCCCTGATATCATGGTCCTTTTCAAGAACAAAGGATAAACTACAACAACAATAGAAAGAGCTTTGGCTCTGAGTTCAAGGATATGAGTTCAAACTCTTTCCCTAGTATTTACTACCTAAGTGACTTAAGGTAAATTGCTTAACCTCTTTGCACCTTGGTTTCCCTACCCACAAAATGAGTCAATGAGACTTAGATGACTTAGGAGATCATTTCCAGGTCTATGATCTCACTCTCTTGGAAATTTACTTCTTTGTGCCTTGGTTTCTCTACCTGTAATAGTATAGATTCAGACTAAATAACCATTAAGGTTTCTTCTGGTTCTAAATCTTATCTGATTTAAGTGGAAACTCTATTTTGCAATTAGGCAAGAACTGGGACTAATGAAACCATAAAGTCTTCTATGCTGAACCTGGAGAGAATGAGCTAACCGCTCCTTGGTGACCTGTTAAAGAAATCTATGACAGTGGTCTCTGAGGGCAAGTACACAACAACACAAATTTAAAGAATCAAAATACCAGAGTTTCCCATTTGTGACCCTACCACCTGCAGTGGTAATTAATTACTAGCAGCCTCCAGTGTAACTTTCACAAGTAAGAGATGACCCAGTCTCACTCACAAGTGGCAGGACAGGCCACAAATCAGCCAGAACACCCACAAACACTCTGCTGGGGCTGTTCGACCTGTATCTGTGTTGAATGCCAAGTGTTGCATAATTTATATTGAAAATCCACTCCCATACATCTACGAAAATACTTGCTCCGACCTTCGCTCCCAATCCCAGCTGTATTAAACGGGACTATAAATCATGAGTATGGAAGCATCCAATCACAGCATAGCTTTGCTGAAACCCATTGACACTCTGGGGATGATGAGTTCATGCTTTGCCTGGAACAGGTTATAAAAATTATATACATTTTAAGATAACACTTCAAAAAGCTCTTTCTTTTAAATCATAAGTTGTGTGTTTGGATGAAAAAAGAACATAGAAATAAATGGAGTGATCAGTTTCCAAAGACCACTCCATTTATCCATACCTTTAAAATACTACCTTCACAAACTCAAATTTTGTAATGGATGTAGTCTCATTTTAACACCTGCTTCACTGTTTCCCAAGACTACAATATGGGGAAAAAAACGCCTCTATTGTCTTTTCCTCCTACAGCAAAGTTTTGGATGGGAATGAATGACAAATGCAGACTTCTCTTACTTCCTAACAGAGAATGGCTTGTTTTTAAATTAGAAAAGAGAAGGAAATGCCTGAAGTCACTTTTAGAAATTGGGTTAATTATCAGAAACTCAGAGAAACTTGGGCAGATTTATTTGAACTGATACAGAACCAAAAAAAGCCAAAATAGTAGAATTAAAAAACTAAATTTTATGACTAAAACAATGTAAATGAGGTCATTAAAGTGAAGTTGAATTCTAAGTAATAGCAACAAACAGTGAGGATCCTAGAAAAGAGATGAATAAACAGTCCTCCTCCTTCCTAGTAAAGAGGTGGTACTATTACATTGTCAGACAAGTTTTATACAGTTAACGTTTTTGTTCAATATGGAGGTAAATTGGGAAATGGCCATAATAGAAAGATAAGAGGTATTAATAAGCTTTTCTTCTAAAACAAATGTAGCCAAAATCAATGGAGCAGATAATATTTCTCTTAGAGTAATGAAAATATTGATGAATGTCAGACCCATCTAGTCAACCTTCTAAAATAAAAATAATTGACATTTACTTTGATTTTATCGTTCTTTTCAAAAAAATGATTTAACATTCAGCATGGCCTGGTGGATGGAGAGCTGTCCTGAAGCCAGGAAGAGTTAGGTTCACATTTCAGCTTGGACACATACTGATTTGTGACTGCTAGCAAGTTACTTGGACTCTCACTACTGTTGGAAGTATTTTGAGACTATGAGTTGCAAAGAAGGTCCCAACTTGCATTGAGAAAGGAGAGGTAACTGCAAGATTATAGATTCAGAGCTGGAAGAGATCTTCAAGTTATTGAATGTAACTCCTCATCCTTTACAAAGGAGGGAATGAAGATAAAGAGTAATAAGTGACTTGCCTAATGTCATATAGTTAGTAAGCATCTATGAAATGACCCAAGTCTTTGCAACTCCAAGTACAGAGTCTTATTTGCTACACACCAACGACTGAATGTTTGCGGAAGGAATCCTTATCTTAATTTTTTCTTCACAACCACCCTGCAAAGTCAATAGGGAAAAATATTATGTCCATCTTATACATGAAAAATCTATGATTCAGAAAATGTACCTGAAGTCAGGAGGACCTGAGTTCAAATATGGTCTTGGACACTTAACATTCCCTAGCTGTGTGACTCTGGGCAAGTCACTTAACCTCAATTGCCTCAGCAAAAAAAAAAAAAAGAAAGAAAGAAAAGAAAACAAAAGAAAAGAAAATGTAAGTCACTTGGTGGTCACATATCTATGAAATGACAGAAGTCAAATCCAGTCCTTCTTATTCCAAGTCCCAAGATCTTTCCAGAACATCATTCTGCCTTATTATCTTTTAAGAATATACTGAAGAAAAACAAAAATCCTTGGCCCATAATAAAAAATAAGGAATATCTATAAACAGATTGTTATGTCTGATGCTGAAGGAGACATCTTCAGGATAAATTAGCTGATAGGTTTCTGTGTTTTCCAGTGCCAAGTGCACACTACTCCAAGCTAAGAAACTCCTCAGGAGGGGCAGCTAAATGACACAGTGGATAAAGCACCACTCCTAAAGTCAGGAGGATCTGAGTTCAAATCTGGACCCAGACACTTAATACTTCCTAGCTGTGTAACCCTGGGTGAGTCACTTGACCCCAATTGCCTCAGCAAAAAAAAAAAAGAAAAGAAAAGAAAAAAGAAAACTATTTAAATGCCATCAATAGGAGCTTGAAATAATGTGAGGAGGTTACAGGTGAAAGAAAGTAAGAAAGCAGGCCTGGCAAAGATCCCTAGCACATCAGCAATTTTTAGGACCAATAATCTATTCCAAGAATTAATAGAATACCATAGATTAAAATTCAATACTGTATGCCATGCATGCATCCCATATAGGAACTTGGCTGAGAGCATCACCATTAGTTAATAAGTTAATAACATTTATTAAATATGCTTAGTATGTGCCAGACACTATGCTAAGCACTGGAAATACAAAGAAAGGCAAAAACCATGTTCTCTTCCTTTAAAAGCTCATACTCTAATGGAGGAGAGAATGTGTGTGTGGGAGGGGGATAGGATTATATGTCAAGCAATCTCAGAGATAAGGCTCAGAGAGCTTAAGGAGAAGAAAGCTGAGTTATGAAGCACATGAAAGTGTTGATGTAACTAGGTGATCACCACATCTTTGGAAAGACTTGATGTACATAACAAAAGACCAACAAAAGGTTTTATTAGCTTCAAAAGGCTATGTGAAATTGTCAATTGACAAGTGAAAAATGCTCAGATCATTTGTTAAAGTTCATGAGTCTCTCAGCAGAGAGTGAATATTAATCTCCAGAAGACAAAAATGTTTGTTATACACTGTCCATGTCTAAAGAAACCTAAGAACTTAAGACTTTTCTAGGACATGATAGTTATGTCAAAAATGTATGAAGAAATATGTTATCATTGGGCCTCTTTATGAACTCACTCATGATTATATCTCTAAGAATAATCAAAAGCAGAAAGACAGAAAGGTAGAAAAACTTCATCTCATATCATTTGGACATCATGGGGATGAAAACTATGAACAAGGTTTGAAGGACTTGGTCAACCGTCTTACATGTGTTGCAGTGTTGAATTAGATAAGCTAATGGGAATAAACTAGAATAAACTTCCCAGTAAGATTAGGTGTGAAGTAAAGATGTCCACTGGCACCAATATTATTCAGTATTGTACTGGAAATCCTAGCAAAAGCAGTAAGAGAAGAAAAAAGAAACAGGAGGAATCAGAATAGGAAATGATGTAATAGAACTCTCTTTTTTGCAGATAATATGATGGTATACTTGGTATTAGGCAAGTTAGGGATACCCTTTGTATATGGATGCCCAGCTATCTTGTACCAAGTGATGGCCACCAAAAATACCTACTAAATTTACCATTAGGGGACTCACTGACAATAAAACTCATTGTTCTATTGAAATCTTTGATTTTTAAGTTAATAAATGCTTTTTGTTGAAGTAGACTATCACTGAGAAATTAAAAATTTATATTATGAAGTTCAGTTTCAGGTATGGACAGCAATATATTTACATATTTTGAATGGGACTCATTTGGATGCTATCTGTCAAAAATAAAGGGTGGTGTTAGCCAACTCTATGTTTATCATACACTAGATAACAGAAAAGATTAGCATTGCAGTAGATGTCATCTCATAAACTACATGAAACTGATGCTATGATGATGACCACTAAGGAAAATAAAGGCAATTTGACATTTAGAGGATTAAGCCTCTATCATGTGAAAGAATAGATAAAAATATGAAACTTCCACCAGAGACTATTATAAATCAACAAGAATCTTTTATTGTATTATATCTTCATTATTCTTTGGTGACTTCTGTCCAGAACAACTACATGATGAGAAATTATAAGAATTGAAACAAGTCAAGAAACAAGCAGAATAGATCCCTTCATGTGAGAGGATGATAATGAGAGGATGAGATTGAGAGACAGTTGCATTCTCTGATCTCTCTCCTCTTCCCTCTTGTCTCCTATTTATTTCATTCCCAACTCACAAACAACATCTGCATCAATAAATGCTGATTTGCAATTCCTTCAGGAGTGTTATGATTTACCTGTAGGGGCTTTTGGAGAACCAACCCGCCCCTTAATGGTACAGTTCCCTTTAACCCTTTACAGGCTTTCTGGGTTTCACACTTAGGTGTAGTCCTTAACAATTATCTTCAGAAAATTTTATCCCCCAGAATAAGGTTCCATTTTTAGGGGAATGGCAGTTAAAATTCTATACAATCGAATGCTAGATGGAATTTTAACTGATCCCAGTCATGGTACCAAGAGGCAATTGATACCATCCAAAGTATTTCACTCTCACCTTAAAAGCACCACATTATGACTTTGGAACTCTGGGTCAAAGGAAAACACAAAGCAGGTATTAAGAAAGCAGCAAATAAATCTGTAAGAAATGTTAGGTTTATATTTTATATCCACAAAGGAAAATTCTATCAAACTATGCTTTGTTATTTGGAAAGTATCAGTTCTCAAAGCATACCATCACTAACATTTTCCCCTGCTAGAAAGAAACAGAAAAAGCATGAAAAACATCCTCTATATATCATCCAGTATGTCTATGCATATCCAACAAAGAAGTAGAAATCGTCTACAATATGGCTTCCCTGCCAGGATGCCTCTGGCTAAGGTAGAAATTTTAAAATCAAATTATTTAGGGAATCTTTAGCCTCAGCAGGAAAAATGAAATCTGGAAACACACCTTTCCTCCCTCACCCTTAACATATGAATTTTCAGTATTGAACAAACTGAGGTCCTTGAGGCCTGAGCAAAAAGTTCAAGGGAGTCAATATGTGACATTTCTGGTACATGTATAACCCATTCTGCATTCTGTTGTACCAGGGTATCAAAGTGGGGATAAGTGCTGAGCCCTATGTTTTAGCTTAATCTTGCGCATAAAGCTTTTAAAGGGAGATCTTCTCGGAAAGCTTAGACATAAAAAGAACTGAAGAGATTAAAAGGGTTAGAATGTAAGACATAATAGCAAAACTCTAGGCATTGATGGACAAGAATAAAGTTGGCTGGCATGCCTGGAACTGCTCTTGATTCCACACTACTGTGGAATGCTATGGGATCACTGGAGATGTGACAAGTCTATTCCCAGAGACCCAGATCACTTAGGATGCTTCAGGAAAAATGGAGAAACCAGACATCTGTGGTACTCTGTGGTATGTGATAAGTGTTTTCATAATATATGTTATCTGTTATTTATGACATCTTTCCCTATGTAATATACCATTGCTATAGTATATATTTTCTTGATATGTATGCTAGTATAGATACAATATTACTATAACATGTTTAGTTTCTTTATAGAGTCTATGAATCTATTTTTGTATGCAACTCTGTTATATGAGTATTTCATAAGTTAGTCTATGAGACTTGAATTTGTCTCCTATTTACAATGTTGTCTTAAATGTTATATGACAGCTAGGTGGTACAATGAATAGAGTGCCAGACCCAGGAAGATTCATCTTCCTGAGTTCAAATCTGAACACAGACACTAGCTGTGGGATCCTGAGCAAGTCACTTAACCCTATCTGTTTCAGTTTCCTCATTTATAAAATAGGTGGAAGAAGAAAATGTCAGTCTTTTTGCCAAGAAAACTCCAAATGGGATCAAAAAGAATCAGACACAGCTGAAATCATTATCATCATCATCAAAAACAACAAAACAACAGCATATATGTTACAGTTATGGATTAATGCATTATGTTCCTTTCATCTAATAGCCTCATGCTATTCCAATGTAAATGCTCTGTGTTAGGTATCTGCATGTGGATTATGCAATGTGGTTAGAATGATGGCTGATAATTATATTTTTGTAAATTTATGCAGTGTTATATGTTTACCAATTAGCATTGAAGTACAGAGATACTAAACTAAGTGCTATTGATATAAAGAAAGGCAAAAGATAGTCAGTCCCTGCCCTCAAGGAATTTATAATCTCTAGAGTGAAGAACAACATACAAAAGGAAGCTGAAAGGGAGGGAAAGGTGGCAGATACAGAGACATGATGGAAAAATTCAGTGGTGTGCAACTGGATGGGAAATGCCTATAAGTGCTCTAATTTACTGGAACTGCAAATTTTTTCAATGGGGAGAGAATGTAAAATGACTGAAAAGTCTTAGAGGTTTGTTGTTGTCAGTTAGTCCACAAGAATTTATGAAGCATTTGTTGTATTTCAGGCACTGTGCAAAGTACTAAGGATAAAAAAGGCAAAAACAGTCCCCTGAAAGAGCTTACATTCAAATTGGGAAGACAAATATAAAATACCTAGCTAAGTAGATGATATAGTTAGAGTAGAATAAAGGTAATTTGGAAAGAAAAGGCATTAGTAAGTTAGAGAAAGGACCAAGAAAAGTCTCTTGCAGAAGGTGGAAATTGAGCTGAGTCTTCAAGGAAGATGGAAATCCCTAGATAGGCATAAAGTGGCAGAATATTACAAGCATGAGGGAAAAGCAGGACAAAGGCACAGAGATTGGAGATGTAATGTCACAGGCAAGGAAAAGAGACTGGGCTCCAAAAGCTAGAGCATAAACTGAATGGAGAGAAATTAAATTATAAGAAGCCTAGAAAGGGAAGAAAAGATCAATTTCATAAGAGCTTTAAATGCTAGACAGAAAGATTTTATTTCATCATGCAGATAACAGGAGGTCATTGAGCAAGGGGTTGTTATGGTCAAACCTATGCTTTAGAAAAAGAGGTCTTCCCAGCTTTTGGGATAAGTACTCACTATTCGGCGAAAACTGCTAGGAAAATTGGAAACTAATATGGAAGAAATTAAGGCTGGACCCACACCTAACACCGCACACCAAGTTAAGATCTAAATGGGTTCATGATCTAGATATAAAGAGTGATATTATAACCAAATTAGAGGAACATAGGATAGTTTACCTCTCAGACCTGTAGAGATGGAATAAATTTATGTCCAAAGAAGATCTGGAACTCTTAATTGAACACCAGATAGATAATTTTGATTATATTAAGTTAAAAAGTTTCTGTACAAACAAAACTAATGCAGACAAGATTAGGAGGGAAGCATCAAATTGAGAAATCATCTTTACATTTAAGGGTTCTGATAAAGGTCTCATCTCTAAGATATATAGAGAATTGTCTCATATTTATAAGAATTCAAGCCATTCTCCACTTGATAAATGGTCAAAGGATATGAAGAGACAATTTTCAGATGATGAAATTAAAACTATTTATAATCATATGAAAAGGTGCTCCAAATCACTATTGATCAGAGAAATGCAAATTAAGACAACTCTGAGGTACCACTACACACCTGTCAGATTGGCTAAAATGACAGGAAAAGATAAAGATGAATGTTGGAGGGGATGTGGGAAGACTGGGACACTGAAGCATTGTTGGTGGAGCTGTGAACGCATCAAACCATTCTGGAGAGCAATTTGGAGCTAGGATGAAAAAGTTATCAAACTATGCATACCCTTTGACCCAGCAGTGTTTCTATTGGGCTTATATTCCAAAGAAATCATAAAAGAAGGAAAGGACCCCACATGTGCAAGAATGTTTGTGGCAGCCCTTTTTGTAGTGGCTAGAAACTGGAAATTGAATGGATGCCCATCAATTGGAAAGTGGCTGAATAAATTATGGTATATGAATGTTATGGAATATTATTGCTCTGTAAAAAACGACCAGCAGGACGATTTCAGAGAGGCCTGGAGAGACTTGCATGAACTGATGCTCAGTGAAGTGAGCAGAACCAGGAGATCATTATTCACGGCAACAACAATACTATATGAGGATCAGTTCTAATGGACATGACTCTCTTCAACAATGAAATGCTTCAAACCAGTTCCAATTGTTTGGTGAAGAGAGTCATATACACCCAGAGAGAGGGTTGTGAAATGTGGACCACAACATAACATTTTCATGTTCTCTATTGATGTTTGCTTGCATTGTATTTCCTTTATCCGATTATTCTTTTTGTAGATATGATTTCTCCTGCACAAAAAAGATGCAATAACTGTACATATATTTGATTTCTTAAGTATTCTAACATAATTATCATGTAGTGGATATCCTGCCATCTAGGGGAAGGGTGGGGAGTAGGGGGGAAAATTTGTAACAGAAAGCTTTGTAAGGGTTAATGTTTAGGAATTACCCATACATATGTTTTGCAAATAAAAATAAAGAAAGAAAGAAAAGAAAAAAAGAAAAAGAAAAAGAGGTCTTGATAGCTGAATAAAAGATGGATTGGAATGGCAAGAAATTTGAGATAAAAGACTAGGTAGAAGTTTAGAGTAAGACCAAGCAAGAGGTGGTAGGCTACATGATCATTGAATGATCATGTGATGAGACTGCCAAGTGCAATAGGTTATACAGAGAAAAAAAGAGAATTCAGTTCAGCATTTTAGGATGTCCTTTTGAAGGATTATACCTTCTAGGGGAAACAGCAATAAAGAGATTCCCCCACCCCAGATCTTGGAGTGCTGTTGTTTTAACAATCTGTCCATCAACAAACATTGCTGAGTGTCAGATACATGATCTCCTGATCAGTGATAACCAAATTCTTGAGACCATTCCTCAGTTCTAACTCTGGGTCATAAAATTAGCATATCAATGACATGAAGCACCTGATCTCTCTTTTTTCCTATAAAATTATCTTCTTGCTCCTGATTCTTTGCTAAATTCTTTTGAAACTTAGCCCACTTCAATTGGCATTACAATTACAATAAACTTTGCTCCTTGATTTGGATATGGGTTCAAGTCTGCAAATTCTTTTGAGACACTTCAAGACACCAGTCTGTGACCCCTACCCTTTTGGGGTCTCCCCTGAACCTCAGCACTTTGATGAGTGAGTCAGGAAGAACCAGCAAAGGAGAATGAGCAGGAATGATAGAAGAATTAGTGGAGAGCAGTGTCACAAAAACTCAGAGGGGAAGAAACATTCAGAAGGAATGTCAAATGCTGCAGAAAGGTCAAGAACAATTAGGACTGAGAAAAAGCCATTAGATTTTATAATTAAGAGATGATAACTCTGGAAAGGGCAATTGTAGTTGGATGATGAAGTTGGAAGCCAAATATAGAAGATTTAGAAGAGGATGAGGGGAAGGAAAATGTAGGTACCAAGTGTAAATGGCTTTTTTAAGGATTTTAACGACAAAGAATAGCCAGTGGGGATGATCAGATCAAATGTAGGTATTTAAACATGGGAATGTTTGTAGATAGCAAAGAACAATCCATTTAATAGGAAGATATTAGAAATAAGGGAGGAAATAATTATAGTGAAGTTAATTTACTGAAAAAGATAGGAAGAGATGAAATCAACATGTAGAGAAGTTGGCTTGAAGGAAAAGAATTACATCTTTACCTGATATTAGAGTAAAAGAGAACATACCGGAAAAAGTATCTGAATGAAGTGAGATATGGAAGAAGGGAGAAGGGGGGCCCTCAAGCAAATTGTATCAGCTATTTTAATGAAATAGGAGGAATGATATCCTCTGCTGAGATGGGATAGGAGATGCCATGGGAGGTTTATTGATAGATTAGAAGGTATGCAATATCTGCTATGGAGACTGGGATCAAGAGTCAACTAGGAAGGAATAGAATATTTGCCTTGATTCAGTAAGAGCCCAATTAAAAATAAATAACAAATTTGTAGCAGACCTAGTCAGTACAGTTTAATGATATCCTCCAGAGCTGTTCAGGTTACATGAAGTAATCCATTGGAGGAAGTAATCCAGAGTTGGGGTTTTTGGAAAGATGTGATAGAGGAAAATACAAAGTTGAATTGGTTCATCTAGGGATTGAAAAAGGAAAGAGAGGAGAAGGTATCCAATGTAGGAGTGTTAGTCCCATTTGTATAAGAAAGCAGGAATTTAGAACAAAGTAATTGAGACTGATGGGTGAATAAATAATCTCACTATAGGTTCATCTATCCATTCTTATTCTTGCCTTTTCCTATTCATTTGTATCAGAAACCTAGAGGATCTTGGGAAGCTGAAAGAAACTGAAATGTCCATGATATACAACATTTATGGTTAGTTAGAAAACATATGTATAGATACATATCTACATCTATACATATACATGTATAGACATATAGGTATATGTGTGTACATATATACTTATATAGGAATATGTATACATATATGTGTGGATGCATGTACATATGTTGCATGTATATGTGTGTATACATGTGTATGTGTCTATTTCAAACTATTATTGCCATTAAATATATAGATATACAGATAAATTATATTATAATGGCTATAGTAGTTTGAAAGTGAGTGAATGAATATAAGCCAATAACACAGGAAATAAAGGGAATTTTCTAACCCTAAGTCAAAGACTTTGAATAAGGACATGTCTCCTGCTGACAAAAGGAAATAAGCTCAAAGATAGATTAAATGTCTGGGAGCTCTAATGAGCAGATCCCACTCTGTTAATTAAAAGGACTCACTTCTACTGACATGATTCTCAGAATTCTGCAGAGGGCAGAAATATCTTGGCTATCTAGTTATTATACCTAGTTGTGTCAGTTACATCTCTTAGTTGGAGTAATACCCATTTTAGAGTGAAGCAAATGAGAGATTAAACATCCTTGCTTTATCTTAAGGCAGAAGAGGAAAAATAGAAGGTGCTGGTTCCAAATCCAAAGGATGAGCTACTGAATGATCAGAATAACCGTCCATGGATCCTGAAACTGGTCAAACTGAGATAAATGAAACCCAATAGGTATGAACCAAGACAATTTCTAGAGACTAATATTGCAGTGAAAAAGCCAATAGGAAGCCTAAAAAGCAGAATAGATAAGAGTACAACCGCTAATACAAATTCATCTTTGAATAAGTTTCTGGGAATGCAAAATCTTTTTGACCTGCTAGGATACCACACTCTTCTTAATATCTCAAAATGCCACCATCCTGCTGGGTCAGGAACCTGACAGGAAAAAAAAACCTTAACAAGTTCCAGTTATAAATGACTAGATAGAGAAAAGATCTAAGTGTGGGGAAAAAAGAGAATTGGATGCTTTCAACACTCAGACAGTTTGTGAGTCCAAAAACAAACTTTCTGCAGTGTTTAGAAAAAGATAAAAGGGGTGGTGCAATATCAGACTTGAATAAATGTAGAAATGTAGAATCCTGCCTGGACTGCAGATAGAAATGTGGCAAAAAGGAAAAACCAGTCCAATTTCTAAGTAATAAAGATAATAGTGAAAACACATATACAATAAAAACCACATTATATTATATGATGTCCCTCAATATTTCACTGATTTGGTAAGGTTGATAACATCAGGGATCAAATCATGCTCCCCACATGAATAGATAGTATATAGTTTACTTGTTTATAGTATATATATATATATAATATATATATAATACATATGTATATGTGTGTGTGTATAATACAGTTTACTTGTCTCACATAATAAAGTAAACTAGTTTCCTGATCCTCCAAGACTAATAGCAAAGGAATGACTAGCAAATGTTTTTATATGGACAAGGACTGAAATACTCTAAGTGAGAAATCATATTTGGCTTGTAATGGATTTCAACAGTAACAGGAAATGATTCTTCAATTATATAAAGCAATAGAAGAGGACCAAGAAAAATGTCAATCTTTGATAAATAGGGAGGGAAAGCTGATTACAGAGAGCCATGAAAAGGAAAGGGATTCTTTTAATTTTTTTAACCTCTCTACTCAAATAGGAAAGCAGTGCAGTGTGATCAGATAGTAAGAACTGGGGAGCTCTGGGGTGGAGGGTGGGAAGCCAAACTAGAATAAAGAAGAAAATAGTTGAAAAGTGCTTTATAAAACTGCATGTATTCAAGTCAGCAGGACTTGATAACATGAATCCTGATGCCCCTAAGGCTGTTGCAAAGGCGCCAGTCTCTGAATATAAGAAATGGAAAAATAAGGGGTCCATCTTTATAAAAGATAAAAGGGAGACCCTGGCAATTACAGATTACAGATTAAATCATAGCCACGTTTAGAGCTGGAAGGTGTCTCATTGTCCTCCTTTCCCAGGAGGTGGGGGAGGGGCCAGGCTGTGCAGAAGAGTAATAAGAAGGCAGTCATCAGCTCTGAGGAAATGGGAATGTAAGCAAAAGAGCATATAAGCCAATCTTGAGGCAAAACCAGAAATCCTCAAAATCCTCTAGTTCTCAAAGCAGAAAGGGCTGGGGAAAAATCAAGGGCAAGGTCAAGAGGAGGGGTTTGGGGGATTCTTTATAGGACAGCATCAGGAGGATCACATTAGAAGAGAAGCTTGAGCTTCAATTAATGACAATTTGCTTCATGTAAAAAATTATCCAAAGTCAGCATTGTTTTGTGATGGCAGTGTGTAACTTAGAGATATCAGGAGATGTTAGAGAGAGTTGTATTTGAGCCAGAAAAAACTGGGCTCAATCTTACCTTTGCCCAAAACTAATTGTGTGACTGTGAGGGAATTTCTTAAATTCTCTATGCCTCTGGCAGACAGCTTCTTTGGATTTATCTTTTAAGTTATAAATGAGAAAGAATCAGGGATACTTAATATATTGGGGCAGCCAAGTCCAATATTTTTCCTTTCTCCAATACTCAGCTAAAGGCAACATAGCTGTGGACTCAGAGAGAAGAAATCTTTAGAGATTATTTGGTTGAGGAGTTCTTAACCTTATTTATGTCATGAACCCTTTAGGCAGCTGGTAAAACTTGTGAACCCTTTCTCAGAAAAATGGTTTTAGATACATAAAATGAAATACAGAAGATTATAAAAGAGGGGAAATCATATTAAAGTAATGATGTACTTTTTCTCATCTAAGTTAATGGACCCCCTGGAATCTAGGCTAGCTAGCTATGGTTCTTAGAGGCCAATTGACCCACGTGAGGGACCCCTGATAAAATTTAGCCATCTCTTCTTGAGGCCCAGAAAAGTCAAATCAGTGTCTGCCATATAAATCAGGCTTTTGACCAAGGCAGGTAAATTATGCCCACCTGAGTCAATATTGTATTCTTGCTGCATAGCTTTTCTCTGCTATAGTTAAATAAGTCTTTTTTTAGTAAATTATTGGATGTTATACAAGTATTGCAATTTCAAACCTGAATTAGCAGCTAATCCTGAGCCATACCTGACCTACAATACATGGCTGTGGTCTTACTGATAGCTTTTAGCAGAATCATAAGTAAGAATCAAAATTTCCCAATTCCTGACTCAGTTCTCTTTATTCTCTATTTTGTTTGCTCAACTGAACTGGAGAGACACATGCTTAAAGAGATCTTCCACTAATCAATTTTTATTCCCCTTGAACAACATGAGGTATGAGGAAACCTCCAACTTGACTCTGTGAAGAACACATTGTGCCAGACCAATTTAATTTCCTTCTATGAGAGAGTGACAAATACAAGGAAGTAAATGATTGAACTCTCTCAGAACTTGTTAGTCTTTCCCTTCTGTGGCCCAAGATATTCTCATAGGCTATATGGGCAGAATCAGCACTTCTCAGAGTAGGAGGTTTGGGGAGGAAGAAGAGAACAAAAGCAGGATACTGCCCATCACCTTGTAGAAGTGGGGTATGGGAAGGGGAGGAAGAAGGCTTACAGGAAAGAGATTAAAGATAATTGAGTTCAGTATTTTTCCAAGGTAAATGTAAGAGAGATGAACACAGTCCATTATAAAGTGAGATAGAACTTTTCTATCCTCTTCAAAATAAAGCAGGTGGAGCTTGCCCTCTATTGTATGATCCATCAATTAGAGTGTGGCAAGATGACTAGTGTCCATCACTTACCTAAAATAGCCACTGATGGGTCTTATCTCCAAAACAGTCATGCCTATTTTAACCTATTACAATCCAGCACTTTTATATTTACTTTACTCTCTGTTGATGTGCAAGTAACCAATTTATCCTCTTCTGAGCTGAAGTTTAACCCTTGAGGGAAATTGTATCTAACCCAGAATAGGCAAGTAACAGAAAAAGCACCACCAGAAGAATGCTCAACTAAAAGGATTAAGAAAACTCAAAATATTCCCTGGCTAATTGGGAAATCTGGACATTGGGAAATGCTTAAATAATGTGAATTTTAAATGTAAATGAAATATCTATTCTAGACATCCCATGAAGTTGTCTTTACCATTCAAGAGAGTACAATGTGTGCTTTACTGTTGTTTTCATGGGATCATGGGTTTAGTGATGGAAAGGACATATTTCTGCCTCTGTCAATGAATACTAATGAGTCTTCTGTGTTTTATGCATTCTCTGTGGCAGAAGACATAAACATCTGTCCTGTACCTGATACTCCTATTCATATTTATACATGTATTTGCATATGCATATATAAAATATGTATTATGTATATTGCATTTACATATCATCAAAGGATTGTCCACTTTTATTATTTATCACCTACTTGTGGTGAGATCCTAGACATGAGTCATCCCTAAACTTTGTTTTAGAGATTCCTTTAGATTCTCTCTAGGATGAGGACAAAAGGCTGGAGAGTAGGAGAAATACATCCCCCTCCTTCAAATTCAAACCCCCTTTTTGTCTTTAGTAGAGGGCAAAGGGTAATATCTGAGATTAAGTGATTTGTCCATGGTCACATAGTCAATGTGAATTCAATTCAACAAATTTTATTGAGTAATGTTCACTAGCAAAGTAGCTAAAATGATTCATTAATTGAGAACGATAAATATATAGGCAACTAATAGAATTTGAACAGCAGAATATTAAGGTTAGAAGGTCTGATCAATAATTCACCACAGAAGCAAAAAGAATACAGGCCACCATTTAGAATACAAATAGATAAAAAAAATGTGCAGGCAGCTAGGTCCTAAAATGACACTTATTTAAATGAAATACATCTAACATGCATAGAATTTTTTGATTATGTACAGTTTAGTCACTGATAAGAAAGCTACATGTAATCCTGCTGTAGATTATTTAAAGGAGGAGAGAAAGGGAAGGGAAGAAAAGGGAAGGAGAAGGAAAAAGGATAGAGGAAGGAGAAGGGGGAGGGAAGAAAGGAAAGAAAGGAAAGGGAAGAAAGAAAAAGAAGAGAAAAGAAAAAGAAAGGAAAAAGAAAACCAAGGGGAGACACATTTAGGAAACAGGTCTACAGAGAAAGTGGGCCAAAGCTGAAGAATCCACTTATCCCTTATAGGGTCCATATAATACCAAAGTTTCTTCTAATCCAGCTAACTCTTGAGATCCTGGTAATACTTTATTATATAATTAAGAAAGGTTCCCTTAAGGTAAAGTAGTGGAAATTGTATTGATGTCTCACAATAGACTGAAAATACCAGTTTTTTAAAACTTAGCAGACTAAGATGTCTTCCTATTACAGTCAAGATAAAAAAGCCCAAGAAAAGATGATTTGTTGATACAGCAGTTACCATAATATAAGATAATGAAAACCAAATGTCCAATTATTGAATTTATTTTATCATTAGAGAGACAGACTTTGGCCAAAAAAAATGGTAGGATTATCTACTAGTTAATACATGAAATGAAAAAAAAACATAAAATATACATTCCTTAAGGACAGGAACTATTTCATTTTTGTCTTTATAGTCCCAGTCTAGGCTCAGGACCCTCATCATTGTCTCTACAAAACTCATCTTCATGCAAGATTGAATCAGTTTTGAAATTTAAACTCTTCTCATCTTCTAGTTAATAAATGAAATGAAAAAAATATATACGTAAATTGTACTTTTCCTTGAGAACAGGAACTATTTCATTTTTGTTTTTATAATCCCAGTTTAGGCTTATGACCCTCATCATTGTCTTCACAAAAATCATCTTCATATAAGATTGAATAAAGTCAACCTCTTCTCAGCATGGACTGCCCCTGGAACCTCTCCTGTCCTCTGAGTTGAGAGGGTGGAAAATAGATAAAAGAAATCTCCTTCTACATCCTCCTCTTAAAGAGAGTGCCCAGGGCACAATCCAAGTATAAGACCCACAATGGAATATCCTTCTCTTCCTCTACCCAATCTCAGGTTTTTAGCTTCTTTTATGTATTGTTTTCCTTCATTAGGTTGTGAGCTCTTTGAGGGCAAGGACTGTCTTTGCTTTTCTTTTTATGTCCAGAATATATTTAGCACAGTACCTGGCATATATGATCAATGTTTATTGACCAAATTGACTACCTGGGATTTAGTAGATAACAAATTCATGCTCAGTGACTGTTACTTATTGCCCCACATTATATTTTCCTCTTGTCAAAACAAATCCAGGAACTATATAAACAAAATTATAGAAAACAAACATTTTATACAACTAAAATTAGATTTAAATATTTGGAGGAATATAGGTAGACAGAGCCAATACAAAAAGAATCTCTTCACTGCGATTTTCCCAAATCACAAGTGTGCTTACAATCCAAATGATCATTTGAGCATTCTGGGATCTAATTCAGATAAAGGAGAAAGTAAGAATATCTTCCTCCCAGAAGGGTCACTTTAGGGATCACTTAGTAGCAATCACTGGAGAGTGCTGAAATTATTAGTGAAAATTTCAGAAAGGCAGAACCTCCTGAGTTATATGGATTATGGGGAATTTTCTTGCCAAAGGTTTACTCTCCCTAGTGATGTAACTAAGTCAATGGGTCACCTTAAAATGATTTTTTTAATGATGTAACAAAGTGTGAACAAGGGCTACCCTTTTTGGAGTCATCAAAGTTTGGGTAGGGAGGCAAGCAACCCTGAGCCTGATTTAGAGCTTTTAAAGTGTTGATGTCATTCAGTCCCTTAAGGAAGAGTATCATCCATGTAACCAACTGTGGGAGTGAAGTACTAAAAACCACTAAAACTGATTGAAACTGAAGGATCTATCTTTCCATCTTGCCTGACTTGGGTGAGTCTTTCTTATGTATTTAATGACTCAGTTTTTTAGAATGAATTTCAGTGCATTCCTAGCACTTGCTTTTCATTTTATTGAGCCAGAACTTGCTCAATTTCTTTCTTCATAATGCATTTGTGCCTTTAAATGTTTGACCTGACTTTTGGACTTTGCAGTTCAGATCCCATTATTCTATAAGACTAAATCATCCTGAACACATGCACTGAAGCATAATTTGTTTTCCACATTTACTACCACCAATAAGTGTCCTAATTGGTTGCTCTAATCTCACTTGATTGAGTAGTAATCTAAGGGTGAAAAAATGCTCGGGCAGCAAACCTAATTTTAAAGGTGTTACCCTTTGAGCTTATGTTTATAAATGCATTCACTGGGAAAACAAACTGCACCCCTCTGTCAAGTAAGAGATTTGTGTTCCCCTAGCAACTGTGAGGTCACAGACCTTAACTAACCAAGGCAGGCTGTGTAACTGTTTTCCTATGGGGTTACAGGCCCACAAGGGATAATAGCACATTCAGTGCCCCTCAGGCAGCCCTGCCAGAGTTCTGCTAATTTTATGGGTTTTGCAGTCTCTCACCTGAAAAGAACCACTTTAAGGGGGGGGGGTTGCTATAAAAGAATCAGTCCTCAGGACACATGTAATACAATAATAGTGACAACAAGTCTCTCCTCTCTCCACTACTTTCCTCCCAAAAGTGACTAGAATTTATAGGCCTCTTGCCATCCTGGCTTCCCTAACCTACATGCTTCTTTCTTTCCCACTGGCTCCTTGGCCTTCAGTTTCTAAGCAACATGGTCTAGTGTCCAAACTCAAAACAAAGATGACTTTTCTGGAAAAGGACATAAGGGAACGTGGAAGGTCTTCAAAAGTTCCCTCAAGCTCTCTACATGAATTCCCAAAAAGCCTTTCCCTCCAAGGGCCTTACATAGTCTACCTGGATATTATATATGCATATATATATATATATATATATATATATATCACAGAATGACTTGGAAGGGTCCTCCATTCTACTTATGAGCAAACCTTTGATCACCAATTCTTTTTTTTTTTTTTGATCTCCAATTCTTGCTAAGTTTTCTTTGATCTCTTTGATTACCTTTTTGGTCTCTAAGGGAAGCAAACAGTTTCAAGAAGCCAGGAGCATGTCCATCATCACCACCAGAAGCCTAAAGGGGCAGAATGTTGTTTAATTAGAAAGGAGACAAGGAGGATGCTTTATCAACAAGGGAGCCTGATCTAACTATTAGATGATAATATAATCCATTATTGAAGCATTTAACTTTTCCATGGCTCAGTTTTCCTGTTGGTAAAATGGGAATGATTAAGAAAGAAATTAACATTCTTTGTTAAATGGATAAATCATAACAGGGAATCCCAGGGGCTATCTTGTTCAACCCCTTCATTTTACAAATAAGAAAATTACAGCCCAGGGAGATTTAATGAATAACTTAGTGAAAGTCATACAGGTAATGCACATGGCATTTGAACTCAAGTCCTCAAATTCAAGGGTTGGTACCCTTTTTATCATATCATAATATATGTCTTTATAGAATTTAAATAGGATATCTTTGGGGAAATGCGATGGTCAGCTACTATAGAATGATTTTAGTACTACTTATAATGTAGTGATCACCAGATTTCTGGGCTGATCACATTGAGTATTGGGATTATTTATTTATTTATTGCTAAGGCAATTGAAGTTAAGTGACTTGCCCAGAGTCACATAGCTAGGAAGTGTTAAGTGTCTGAGACCGGATTTGAACTTGGATCCTCCAGATTTCAGGGCTGGTGCTCTAGACACTGTACCATCTAACTGCCTATTGGGATTATATTAAGGCTCTGGAAGGAACTTTCTGAAAGAAAGAAAGAATTCTAGATTTGGGTAACACTTGTAACTTCAGCTTGTCAAAAACCAAGTGTGCTTTCAGGAGAAAAAGGAGATTCTTGGATCACAGAATTAGGGTTAGAAGGGACTTCAAACATGGTTATCTACACCTTTATCATTTTGCAGATGAGGAAACTGAATCCCAGAAATAATGATTTGCCCAAAGTCACACTTGTAGTAGGGGGCAAAGCCTGGATTCAAACTTAAGTCTTCTGAATTCAAATCCACTGTTCTTAGTTCAATACCAGTCAGTTACTTGGCTAGTCTGGATAAGGACTCAATGCTTCTTTAAAAAATAATAATAATAATAACTTTTAAAGCATTCATATATTCAATAACACTTTGTTTGTGGTTGCATTTTTACTCCTTTGCTTAAAAATAGTAAACCTAGTTTATTTGAAATTTTGGAAAAGGAAGATAGAAGATACAGAAAAGGCACTTTTGTAAGATGCCAGCATTGGGGAGTACAGCAGCAGGGTGACCATTTTATTAATGCATTTGACTCTTACCAACAGAGAACACTGGGCAAATAGCATTAGCAAATAGGGGGCAAGGGGAAAGGTGGCAAGATTAAGTGTAACCTCAGTGTTCTCTCAGACTCTTCATTCTCTCTCACCTCTCATGTCCACTTACCAAATCTTGCCACTTTTATTTTCACATTTCTTGAATTTGTTCATCCAACCACTACCTAAGTTTATTTAGATCTTTATTACTTATTATCTAGACAACTTCTATAGTGTCCTAATTGGTCTCCCAGGCTACTTCATCTTCCACACCACACTACAGCCACTGAATTGATTTTCTGTAAATGCAGGTCTGACCATGTCACTGCCCTACTCAATAAAATCCAGTGGCTTCTTGCCTCTGGGATCAAAATATAAATGCCTCTGTGTGGTTTTTAAAGCCCTTCACTATATGGCCCCATCTACCTTTCCAGCTCCATTGTATATTCATGACTCTCCAGTCTCTTTAACAGATTGATGATATCTATGAATTCCTTACCAGAATATTGTTGGGATTTTTTGCCTTCATTCATAATGGAAGGAAATGCTAAATTTCAGGTAGTGCTTAGCGAAATAAGAAAGTAATTTCCTTCACCTGCTTATTCACAGATACTTACCATCCCCCCCAAAAAATCCACAAATGCTTTGGAAATCTTAAGAAAACTTAACAATCAATGTTCTAAGGTCTAGCTAAATTAGTCTTCCTCACACACTACAGTATACCAACCCATCCCATCCCTATAGTTTTGCGGTGTGACTTCCCTCTGTCTAGAATATACTCCTTCCTCTCCTCTCCTCTCCTCTACCTCAAAGAATCCCTTACTTCCTTTAAGTCTCAGCTCATGGATTACCTTATATAAAAAGACTTTCTGAGTCTATCCAACTGCTAATGGTTCTTCATAAACTATATTTATGTTGTGGGTGGTGTGTGTGTGTGTGTGTGTGTGTGTATGTGTGTGTAAGTGAATGTGAGTTATGAGTAAGTACATTGTCTCCATTGAAAGGAGATGTGTGTTTTTGTATTCCCAGCACCTGGAACATAGAAATATCTGTTGAATAATTTTACAGCATGAATTCATTGCCCTGAGAAGATAGAGACTCACAGTGACTCATAGGATCATAGAACTGGAAAGAATCTCAGATGCCATTTAATTCAACAACCTCATCCTCAGATGAAAAAACAGACCCAGGAAGGTTCAGTTATTTGTTAAAAGTCACACAGGCAGTAAGTATCTAATATGGGATTCAAAGCCAGATGTTTTCGTCTCCCAGAGTCCATGCTCTTTCCAGGTCACCGCACTGCCAAGATTTACTAGATGTATGACCTTAGGCAAGACACAACTTCTCTCTGATTCCTCCTTTGTAAAATGAGAGGATAGATACCATTATCTCCAAGATTCTGTCTAGCACTAGATCTTTGATCTTGTGAATACGAAAATATTTGGAAAGCAATTTGAGATATTTATAGCAGTTTTTTTGGTAGTGGCTAAGATTTGGAAATTGGGGGGGGGATCATCAAATGGGGAATGGTGGCTGAGCAAGCTGTGGTATATGATTGAAAGGAATATTACTGTACCATTAAAAAATGACCAGCAGGATAGTTTCAGAAAAAAACCTAGAAAGACTTATATGAGTTGATGCAAAATGAAGTGAACAAAATGAGGAGATTCTACATAGTAACACTGTATGATGTAATATACATGTATATATACATATATATGTATATTATATAATATACATCTAATATACATCTATGTCAACTATGAATGACTTAGCTATTCTCATCAATACAAGGATCCAAGACAATCCTAAAATGTGTTCATATGATGGAAAATGCCATCCATTTCCAGAGAAAGAACTGATGACATCTGAATATAGATCGAAGCATATTGTTTTTCACTTTCTTTTTTTCTTTGTTTTCTTATGATAACATATATATATATAACCTATATCAGATTGCTTACTGTCTGAAGGAGTGGAGAGAGTTGGCTGGGATGGGGGAGGGAAAAAAGAGGGAGGCTTAGAATTTGAAGCTCAAAACTTAATAATAAATGTTTAAAATTGTTTTTATATGGAACTGGGGGAAATAAAATAGAAAGAAAGAAAAAAGAAAGGAAGGAAGGAAAGGAGGGAGGGAAGAAGGGAGGGAGGAAGAGAAGAAAAAAAGAAAAAAGGAAGGAAGGAAGGAAGGAAGGAAGGAAGGAAGGAAGGAAGGAAGGAAGGAAGGAAGGAAGGAAGGGAGGGAGGAAGGAGGGAGGGAAGGAAGGAAGAAAGCAAGG
>JAJPUD010001633.1:396320-408451 GCA_023553655.1 Myrmecobius fasciatus | reverse complement strand
CCTAACTTTTCTAACAATTGATTTACCTCCCTAGTTTCTTTCTTATTCATTTTGTGGTTTGATTTTTCTAATTCTGAGAGAGTAAGTTTGAGATCCACCACTTGTATAGTTTGGCTGTCTATTTCTTCTTGCAACCCTCTTAATTTCTCCTCTCGGGATTTGGATGCTATTTCACTTGGTGCATATATATTTAGTATTGATATTACTACATTATCTATGGTACCCTTTATTAAAATATACTTTCCTTCCTTATCTCTTTTTTTATTAAAGCTTTTTATTTGTATAACATATGTATGGGTAGTTCCCCAACATTGATCCTTACAAAGCTTTCCATTACCAATTTTACCCCCAGTCCCCTCCCCTCCCCTAGATGGCAGGAAGTCCACTACATGTTAATAATGTTGAAATGCTTGAGAATTTATGCAAGAAAAATCCTATCTACAAGAAAAAAAAAGAATCAGAGAAAGGCAACACAATGCAAGCAAATGTCAATAGTGATTGTGAAAATGTTATGTTGTGGTCCATATTTCATTTCCCTCTCTCTGGGTGTATATGGTTTTCTTCAGTGAACAATTGGAACTGGTTTGAGACAATTCTTTGTTGCAGAGAGCCATGTCCATCAGAATTGATCATAATGTAATACTGTTGTTGCTGTGTATGATGATCTCCTGGTTCTGCTCCTTTCACTCAGCATCAGTTCATGCAAGTCCCTCCAGGCCTCTCTGAAATCGTCCTGCTGGTCGTTTCTTACAGAGCAATAATATTCCATAACATTCATATACCATAATTTATTCAGCCACTCTCCAATTGATGGGCATCCCTTCAGTTTCCAGTTTCTAGCCACTACAAAAAGGGCTGCCACAAACATTCTTGCACAGGTGGGTCCCTTTCCCTCCTCTAAGATCTCTTTGGGATATAGGACCAGTAGAAACACTGCTGGGTAAAAGGGTATGCACAGTTTGACAATTTTTTGAGCATAGCTCCAAATTGCTCTCCAGAATGGCTTCCTTATCTCTTTTGATTAGATCTATCTTGCCTTTTACTTGATCTGAGATAAGGATTGCTACCCTGGCGTTTTTTGTTCACCTCAAGCATAATAGGTTCTGTTCCAGCCTTTTACCTTCATCCTATATGTATCACTATGTTTTAGATGTGTTTCTTGTAGACAACATATTGTGGGATTCTGGTTTTTAATCCAGTCTTGTATTTGCTTCTTCTTTATGGGAGAGTTCATCCCATTCACATTCACAGTTAGAATAACTAATTCTTTATTTCTTGCCATCTTATATACCCAATTTATGTTTTTCCCTTTCCTTTCCCCTTTCTCCCTTCCCCCCTCAGTATTTTGCTTTTGCTGACCCCTCCCCCAAACAGTCCTCTACCCTTTAGCGCCCCACCCCCATTTTTTACTCCTTTCCCCTGATTCTTCTATTTTCCCTTCTATTAGTTTGTCCCTTTCTTTTCCTCCTTTCCCTCCCACTTCCCTCTAGCAACAGACAAGTTTCTATGTGAAATCAAGTGTCTGATATACACTTTTAGAGCCCCACCTGATGAGAGTAAGATTTACACAATGCTGATCTCCTTCCCCTCATTCTCTCAATTATATTAGGGTTTTTTTTTTTTTTGCCTCTTCAACAGATTTTACCTTGTTTTTACCTCCTTTTTTTAAATCTTATTTTACTACCTTTTCCGTCTTTTCCCCAGTATGATAACCTTTCCCCCCTCTAGTTTTCTTTTCCATAATATCAAAGTAATATCTAGTTATTATACCCCCAAAGTTTAAGTATCCCCATAGTAGAAATAAAGTTCTCAAGAGTCTTTTCCTTTTTACCTTTTTATGCTTCTCTTCAGT
The DNA here is from genome assembly GCA_023553655.1 of Myrmecobius fasciatus. Lineage (NCBI taxonomy): Eukaryota > Metazoa > Chordata > Mammalia > Dasyuromorphia > Myrmecobiidae > Myrmecobius > Myrmecobius fasciatus. The sequence goes on along the minus strand of JAJPUD010001633.1, from coordinate 406,599 downwards.
TCTGTGTTTGGATGTCGAATTTTTTATTCAGATATGGTCTTTTCATTAGAAATAGGTGAAATTCACCTATATCATTAAATGACCATCTTCTTCCCTGGAGGATAATGCTCATTCTAGCTGGATAGGTTATTCTGGGCTGTAATCCAAGTTCCTTTGCCTTTCAGAACATCTGGTTCCACTCCTTTCGAATCTTCAATTTGGAGGCTGGCAGATTGTGTGTGATTCTAATTATTGATCCTTGGTATTTGAATTGTTTCTTTCTAGCTGCTAGCAAAATCTTTTCCTTGGTGCGATAGTCCTGACATTTAGCCACGATATTCCTTGGGGTTTTAATTTTGGGGTCTCTTTCAGGAGGTGATCGGTGAATTCTTTCAATGGTGATTTTGCCTTCTGATTCTACAACCTCAGGGCAGTTTTCTTTCAGGATTTCCTGGAAGATAGTGTTTAGATTTTTTTTTCATCATGGCTTTCAGGAAGTCCAATACTCCTTAAATTGTCTCTCCTAGGTCGATTTTCCAAGTCAGTTGTTTTTCCTAGGAGATATTTCATATTTTCTTCTATTTTTTTCATTTATTTTTGTTTTTGTTTGACTGATTCTTGAAGTCTTATTGAGTCATTCACTTGCATTTGTTCAATTCTTATTTTTAAAGTGTTTTCTTCAGTTACCTTTTAAGCTCCTTTTGCAACTGGCCAATTTATTCATTGCATTCTTTTTTCCACTTAACTAATTTTATTTTTCAGTGCATTATTGTCTATTTCCAATTCACCAATTTTGTTTTTCAGTAAATTGGTGTCTTCATCATATCTCTTTTGGAGGGCTTCTTGCACTGATCTCAGTTTATTTTCCCATTTTCCTCCAGCTCTCTTTTGAGATTTTTTATGCAATCTTCCAGAAAGGCCTTTTGAAAAGGGGAACAGTGATGGTCCTTGATGACTTCCTCTGGAGTTTTGTCTAAAGGAACCTCAGGATCTGGGGTCTGCCCTTCTTTCTCTTGATAGAAGCTGTCTATGGTGAGAGCTCTCTTTTGCTTCTTCATTTTTTTTAGACAGGGTGGGGGTCTGTTTAAGGCTAGAGAAGTGGTGCCTGTGGTAGTTTGCCCTGGGGCAATTCCTCTAATTAACTTAAGGTGCTGGGCCAGTGGGGGCTAGGACTGTGCCGAATTACTCCTTAAAAAAAGGCAAATCTGCCAGAACACCTGTCCCCAATCAGGGCAGAGTGTCGGAGTGCCTCAGATAAACTCCAGGTGTTTGGAGTTTGGAGTTTCTGCCACGCTGAGCTGAGTCCTACCCTCACTTCTGGGCTGCACCAAGTAAACAGTTTACCCCTCTGCCCTAGTTAAACAGACCTTATATGAAGTTCTTCAGAGATATCTGCAAGCAGTTTCCAAATATTTCTGGATTCGTTGACTTGAAGATCAGTTCAGAGGCTCATTTTCTTGTTGATTTGAGGGATCGGAGGAGGACACAGAGAGTCACATTTTCACTCTGCCATCTTGGCTCCGTCCCCCTCTAGGATATATTTCAAATGTAGTTCTCATTCCAGAAATTGTACTCCAGAGGTTTAAAACATATATTCTGCTAGCCAGTTCCAAAACTTATAAAATATCACTCTAGCAAAGGAGTTAAAAAGGAATTCACATTGAACAAATGTACTATTATATTTACTTATCTAAAGCCAGAAAGACTAATGAATCTCAATTTCAATCTTAATTCCACAAATATTTAAAGGACATATTGGTTTTTTAGAGCCCTGTGGTAAAAAAAAAATAGAAGTCTTTAAACAGGAAAATGTAATTAACTCTTTTAAACTTTTATTCATTTCAACACATTAATTCAAAAATTGCCGTACCAGGCACCGGGGCATAAAGTTTACAAATACTATTATTCTTATCCTCAAAGAAAGAGCTTACAATGTAATAAGAAGGATATGATATCTACATAAATAACTATAAATCAAATTGAAAAATGGCCTGATTTGCAGAAAACTATAATTAGCTATTAATGATTCAATGATAGAGGCACCTCTTTGCTGAGGCAAAAAAGGGAAGAAAACTTCGAGGAGGTGCAATCTATGCTGAAACTTGAAGGAGTAGAAGAATGTGAACTAAAGATCTGGAAAGATGTTTCTGTTCCAAGAACAGGTGACATAATACATAAATGCACAGTGGTAGGAGAGAAAAGTGTAAAAACAGAAAGCTTGAAGTTGTCCAATTTTCCTGGAGCATTAGGATTGTAAAATAAAATGGGAATGAATAAGTTGGATGAATGTTGGAGATTGGAACTGAACCAAGGTCTTCTAATACGATATCTATCATCCTTTCCATTGCACCATGTTGATATCAAAATAAACCTGGAATCATATTGGGTTGACCCTTGAACAATGAAGATACATGTTGATTGAAATATAAATGCAGATACATGATGAATGAAACATATTTCATTCAACATGAATCTTTATTATATATGTATAATCTTAATAATTATTAATTAATCTCTTATTGTGTATGCAAAATACTGTGCTAAGAATTGGAGATACAAACTAGAATCTGGAAAAAGTCTCTTCTCTCAGGTATCTCACATTCTAACTGGAGGATGCTGTAAATACTTAAAACAGAATTAAGCCGTAGAACACATGAAAAGACTCTTTATGTGGCAGTCACTGGTATTATTTGCTTCATTTTTTTGCATCAAGAAATATACTGTGTAATATGTGTATGTGTGTGTTTGAGATTCTTGTGGAAATGTCATCTAATAATATTAAGGCAATGTGTGACTGAAGTTTAAGAGAGAGTGGCAGATCATATTTGCGAACCATCTGCATAGTTAGTTAATTGATGAGATCACAAGAAGAGAATATATAAAGAGACGAAATGATGGGCCAGTGGAAAGCCGGAGAGGATACTCAGTTTAATTATTAGAGAAGAATGATGTATAATTAAAAAAAAAACACAGAAAGGAGGCAATCAGAAAGAAAAAATACACTATGAAGCAATATCTCAGAAGCCAAGTTGTAGGTTTGTTTTATTCAGATGACAAAATTTGGGGGAACTCATATTGAATTTTTTCAATGGGTATTGAAATTAAAATTGGAGGAAAGAGAAGATTTTTAGGGATATAATGAGGAATCAATATGAGAAGAATAAAACAAATGTAATGAACAGAGAAGGTCCAGTTGCTGTTATTAGACATTTTTAGTGGACCCAACCAATATGATTTTATGATTTTCTGTAGTAGCATTAGAGGAAAAATAAAGATTGTTTCAGATTGGAGAATAGTGATCAAAGATTTTGGGAGATCAGATGAGTGATTGAAGGGTAGCAAAAGTATCGTGAAAATAGTTTACCATATTTTCACTTCTAAGAATGTGAAAACTGAAATTAGAACATTAGAATGGAGATAGTATAAACTTAAAAAAAAACATAAGAAACAATGGAGGATAACAGGATTAAATTTTACCACAAAAGTAATGGATATATTAAGGAACTATGAAACTACATATGCGATGTAAGGACTAGAGACTCTGACTAAAGATAAACACTTCAGAATTCATGTATTTAAGAGATTGGGAATTTTCTGAACTTAAGGAGATCAATGATGTAGTATATGACTCATTGATAGTAGCAGAATTGGATAATGAGAAGGTTAGGATTTGAAAAGACTAAGGAAATGAGAGGAGACATTTAGAAAAGTTGTTAGCATCAATCAAAACTAGCATTTGTTTTAAATAGTATTTGATTTTTCCAAATAAATGCAAAGATAGTTTCAAACATTCACCTTTGCAACACATTGTATTCCAAATTTTTTTCTCCCTTTCTCCCCCTTCTTCCCAAAATAGCAAGCAATCAGATATAAGCTAAATATGTACAATTCTTCTAACCATATTTCCAAATTTGTCTTGCTGCACAAGAAAAATCAAATCAAAAGGAAAAAGAAAATGTGAAAAAGAAAACAAACAAACAACAAAATATGCTATGCTTTGATCCACACTCAATCTCCATAGTTTTCTCTCTGGATGCAGATGGCACTTTTCATCACAAGTCTTTAGGAACTGTCTTGAATCATCACATTGTTGAAAAGAGCTGAGTCTGTCACAGTTGATAATCACCTAGTTTTGTTGTTACTGAGTACAATATTCTTTTGGTTCTGCTCATTTCACTCAGGATTAGTTGATGTAAGTCTTCTCAGGCTCAACCAGCATTTTTTTTTAAAAGACTTACTATATGCTAAGCACTGGAAATACAAAAACAAGCAAAACAAAGCAAAAAAATGGTATAGTTCCTTCCCTTAAGGAGATGATATTCTTTTGGAGAGAGATGACATATACATGCATGAATATAAACAGAATAAATTTAAACAAACAGAAGCCAATTTTGAGAGGGAAGCCACTAAGAACTGGGTATCTAATTTTAGAATCCAGAAAGGCTTCACATAAAAGATGGAGCTGGGTCTTGATGAAAGAAATTATTTCTTTGAGCTGAACAGAAAAGGAAAGATCATCCTGGAAATAGGAAAGGTACTTACAAAGGAGATGGAATATAAATGTGCCAAGAAAAGCAAGAAGGAAAATTTAGGTTCATTGCCCACCTTTTTCTGAATATATAGTTCACAGGTATGGTTAATATATTTCAATTTAATGTACTATAATCTTATATTGCTGAGAGTGGATACATTAAGTACAAGTTATTATTCAGATCATCCTTCAAGCTAGACATCTTTGCTAAGATATATTAGGGATATGGACCATACTAGCTAGTTTTAAAATGGCCTCAAGATTTCATTCATTAAAGAAATATTTTTAAGTTTGTATGTTGTGTCATAGGAAAGAAATATATACAATGGAATAGATTGATTTGGTTACCCTCTGCATTGGGTGAAAGGGATACTGACTTCACTGAAAACATAACTCCATTGAAGAATTAAAGGTTAATGAATAAGGCAAAATATTACATACTCTTGTAATAAAAAATACATAATATGTCCTTAATTTCAAGGTCTCTATGTCTGTTTCTTTCTAACTTCCTCACTCTCTTCATTTTATTCTCATATTACTTAACAGTGAACACTTACTTCTGATATTGAGGGCTTGGGAACAGCATTATGCTAATGAGAAAGAAAAGGGAAAAAATAAGATAAGTGAGAAATATTTCATGCAATGTAAATATGATGTTTGTTGCTAATTTTTTTTCACATAAAAGAAAGTGTAGACTTTGGTTGCCTCCTGGGGCCACTAATTGCTTATACTCCTTCCATTTTAAGGTTTTAATAGTTTTTTTAACACATAAAAAACTCAAATTTGATCCAAGAAATCTTCATAATTCACATGAAAGTGACAAACATCAGATATGTCATGTAGGTGAGATTTCTTTTTGTTGTCTTAACTAAACAAACAAAAAAGAATAAGTTATATGGAAGATATTTCTGACTCTTCAGTAATATATTTTCCCATAAAAAGCTGGTCATATACTAAAATGATTCTGATATCCTATATGTAATGTTGATTAAGTCTGTGTGAAAAGTAACGTTCCAGTGGTTGGTATGTCAGACCAACACCCCAGATTCCCTATCAAGTTCAGTCCTGTGGATGTGGCTATGGAAGTTCACTTTCTAATTTGGGTTGAGTCATTGACATGACTCTCAGTACAAGACCCATGGAATTTGGGGCTCATGACTCAGGAGCAAGTGTTAACGAGTATTTAGTGAGTTTCTCCAAATGGAACAGATGAGGTGGGGTTGGGAAACAGAAACAGTGTTGGCGACTGAGGTATAGAACAGTAGGAATGGGGAGATAGAAATGAGTATAGTTATAAAAGATTAAAGGCATTCCCATGATCATCCTTGAAAAGAACAGTGGGATCATATATGATTATGTGGGTGAGAGAGGATTCTAAAGGAAAAGAAAAGTAAAAATAAAAATATATTCACTATACAGTATGTAGTACCAGTTACATAGTTAATATGTCAAATTACATATAATTTCTAAAAAACATCTATTTCTTTAAATTTTTATGTGAGGAGATGTTTGATGAATCATAAAGGATATTAAAGTTGAGAGTCAGATAGATAGAATTGTGCCCTTTGGCTAAGATGATTTGGAGCAGAGTAAGGACAAAGGAGAGAACAACACAGGAACATTCTCTAGTCTTTTAGTGTCACATAGAACTGATTTCCAGTTCCCATCAGACTGAAACAGGAACAAGTTTGAATACTGTGTAGAATACATCTTTTAAGCAAAGCCAGCAGGAGGATGGGGGGGGGGGGGAGATTGATAAAGAACTAACCATATTGTGATTTGGGTTATCTATCATAGGATTATATTGTTGGAAGATCATTAAATCCAGTCTGCCACCTCTACTTATTGAATTTATCTGGAAAGGACCCTAAAAATTAAATGGTTTCTGTTGTTTTGCTGATGAGGAAATAAAGGCATAATATATGCAAGATCACAAAGTTTGTAATATTTTTAGCTAGCAATTGAACCCAGGTCTTCTAATTCCATATCCAGTGTTCTTTTTATTGCCTGATATCCCTTGCCTTTGTCTTTTTTTCGGAAATTCTAATCATTTCTTTCCTAATTATACTAGACAGCATAGATAGAAAGCAATGACACATAAAAATATAAAATATTGCATAAATGCAATTTTTATCTTTGTTATCATCCAAAATTAGCATAAGATAATAGATTTGGACACAAAAGGAGTTTGGAAGTTATCAAATTAGTTGTCTCATTGTACAAAAAAGGGAATTCAAGGCCCAAAGAGATTGTGACTCATGCAAGGTCACACAGACAATAAGTAGGAATGCTATAACATGAAAGCTGGCCTTTATCTCCAAATCCAGTTTTCTCCTGTTGCAATACTGACTTCTGCCTAGTTACCTCTTCTGAAAGCTTTGCTTAGAATCACAGAATGGAAACATACCACTAAAAACAGATCAATGGGACAGTGGAGAGAGCACAGAATTTGGAGTTAAGAAGACTCACTTTCATGAGTTCAAATCTAGCCTCTAATATTTACTAGCCGTGTGGCTCTGGAAAAGTCACTTAATCCTTTCCTCATCCATGAAAGGAGCTGGAGAATAAAATATCAAAGTATCTTTGCCAAGAAAATCCCAAATGTGGTCACAAAGAGCTTTTAAGGCACACCTAATTGACAAGCAACCACAACTACTACAACAAAGACAATCAGGAAAACAGAAAATGTCTTGATTTGTGCTTCACTCCTGTGCCAGCATTTCATTGAATGTGGCTTCTAATACTACTTTTAATACAATTTCTTTATTTAATCAGACTTCACTTACTTTTGTAATTTTGGCGTCTGTTCATAAAATAATCAATATTGTTATTTCATTCTTCCATAACAGAACAAGAGTTTTGCAATATAACAGTAATTGAATTGATAGGGAAAACATAGTTCTGCAATGAGGTGGAAACCCCATTCTTTGGCACTTCTGCATCTTCAGTGCTAAGTTGCTAAGAGCCTTTGATTAAAAAATGTTTAGAATACATCCAGGTATGATATCAACCAAGAGAAAGAATTCAGGTGTGTCTAAAGTTTACTGAGAGTGTATGGAGTAAAGTGACATCCTGCATGGGAATTTCTATAAAAATAGTAACTTTTGGTGATTACATATCATTCTTTAGTTTGCATCACTATTGCCAGAGTTGAATAAAAGACATATTGTGAGAAAAACAGCTATTGTTTAAACACGAACATGTATTTGAGATCAGCTGATGAGTATGAATCCTCTGGTAAAACAGGCAACCTCACCTAGAGGAGCATGTGCAAAGAAAGAAGAGTGTACTAACATAGGAATGGTTTCTATGGTCTTAGATGCTCCTAAGGACATATATACTGAAAAATATCAATACAGTTCTGATCAAGCCTCCAAACAGATAGCAATTGGCATAAGGAGTTGAAGAAAGTAGAGGGACAAGTGAGAAAAAAAACTTCAATTTATGTCTTACCCTACCATATTCAATTTCTAACAGCCTCTATATATAAATGATCTCTCATTCTACTGGAGCCTTTATGGTGATAGAGCCAATAAGGAAGTTATAGGTGAATTCTCCATCATCCTCAAAAGAGACATAGTATAGAATTTAATTTTGTTTAATTGACAATATTTTATTATTTCTCCCTTTCATAAACCACCCTGCCTCCACAATAGAAGGAGGAAAGGTCTTGTAATTACTAGATATACTCAAATAAAGCGAATCCTTGTACTGACCAAAATATGTTTTATTTTGCACTTTGAGTTCATCTCTCCTCTCTCAGAAAATTGGTAACATGACTTTTAGTCAACCTTTTGGAATCATAGTTGGTTATTTTAAGATTAAAATTTTTATGTCTTTCAAAGTTTGTCTTTACAGTATTGTTGATATTGTTAATTTTTTAAAATAACAGCTAGAGGGGCATCTGGGTGGCACGGTGGTTAGAGTACCAGCCCTGAAGTCAGGAGGACCTGAGTTCAAATGTTGCCTCAGACACTTCTTAGCTGTGTGACCCTAGGCAAGTCACTTAACCCTAATTGCCTCAGCAAAAAGCAAAAAATAAAATAAAATAAAATAAAATTACAGCTAGATGACACAGATGACATGATAAAGCATTGCCATTTTAGTCATGAAGAGGAAGTTAAATTTGGGTTCATACATTTACTAGATATTTGACCTTAAGAAAGTCACTTGACCTCTGCTTGGCTCAGTTTCCTCAACTATAAAATGGGAATAGCAATAGTACTTACATCCCAGGATAGTTTTGAAGATGAAATATGTTTATAAAATGCTTAACACACTTCCTGACACAGAGCAGTGTTTAATAAATTGCTGTTTTCTTCATGTCTTCCTTTCTTCTCCCTGTTCTACTCATTTAATTCTGTATCAGTTCATATGTCTTCCCAAGTATCTCTGAAACTGTCCCTGTGATAGTTTTTTACAAAAATATTCTGTTACATTCATATGCTATGTATCCATTTGGTAGGTCTCCCCTTCATTTCTAATTCTTTTTTTTTAACAAAGCTTTTTATTTACAAAACATATGAGTGATTTTTCTTTATTGACCTTTGCAAAAACTTTTTTCCCAAGCTTTTCCCCTCCTTCCCCCACCCCCCACCCCTATATGACAAGTAATCTAATACATGCTAAATAGGATAAATTATATGACAAATACAATACATGTATAAATATCTATACAGTTATCTTATTGCACAAGAAACATCAGATCAAGAAAGAGAAGAAGAAAAAAAACAACCTAAGAAGGAAAACAAAATGCATGGAAATATTCATAGAAAGCGTTAAAATGCTGTGTTGTGATTCACACTCAGTTCCCACAGGCCTCTCTCTGGATGTATACGACTATCTTCATCGCTGAACAATAGGAACTGGTTTGAATCACATCATCGTTGAAGAGAACCATGCCCATCAGAATTGATCATCGTATAGCCTTGTTACTGTGTATAATGTGCTCCTGGTTCTGCTGATTTCACTCAGCATCAGTTCATGCAAGTCTCTCCAGGCCTCTCTGAAATTCTCCTGTTGGTCGTTTCTTACAGAACAATAATATTCCATAACATTCATATACCATAATTTATTCAGCCATTCTCCAATTGATGGGCATCTTTTCAATTTCCAGTTTCTTGCCACTACAAAAAGGGCTGCCACAAACATTCTTGCACATGTGGGGCCCTTTCCCTCTTCTAAGATCTCTTTGGGATATAGGCCCAGTAGAAACACTGCTGGGTCAAAGGGTATGCACAGTTTGATAACTTTTTGAGCATAGTTCCAAATTGCTCTCCAGAATGGTTGGATCTGTTCACAGTTCCACCAACAATGTATCAATGTCCCAGTTTTCCCACATCCCCTCCAACAGTTATCATTATCATTTCCTGTTATTTTAGCCAATCTGACAGGTGTGTAGTGGTATCTCAGAGTTGTCTTAATTTGCATTTCTCTGATCAATAGTGACTTGGAGCACCTCTTCATGTGACCAGAAATAGTTTCAATTTCTTCATCTGAAAATTGTATGTTCATAACTTTTGACCATTTATCAATTGGAGAATGGCTTGAATTCTTATATATTTGAGTCAATTCTCTATATATTTTAGAAATGAGGCCTTTATCAGAACCTTTGGATGTAAAAATATTTTCCCAGTTTACTGCTACCCTTCTAATCTTGTCTGCATTCATTTTGTTTGTACAAAAACTTTTTAACTTGATATAGTCAAACTTATCTATTTTGTGATTAATGATGACCTCTAGTTCTTCTTTGGTCACAAATTCCTTCCC
>JAJPUD010001633.1:340362-391320 GCA_023553655.1 Myrmecobius fasciatus | reverse complement strand
GTTTCTAGTTTTTAATGTCTTATTTTCTTCAGTTACTGTTTTTAGTTCCTTTTGCAATTGACCAATTACATTTTTTTGTTCATTGCATTCTTTTTCCATTTTTTCTATTTTATTTTGCAGTGATCTCATTTCATTCCCCCATGTTTCTTCTAATTCTCTTTTAAGATTTTTTTATGTAATCTTCAAAGAAAGCCTTGTGATATGGAGACCAGCTTATGTCTCTCTTTGGGGCTTTTTCTGGAGTTGCTTTACCTTTAGGGGCCTCAGGATTTGAGGTCTGTTCTTCCCTCTCTCCATAAAAGTTGTCTATGGTGAGAGCTCTTTTTGGTTTTTTATTCATTTTTTTTAAAGGTGTGAGGTCTGTTTAAGGCAAAGGTGGGACTGCTGCTTTAATTTGCCCTGGGGTAGTTCTGCTGATTGAGTTATTTCAAGAACTGGGCAGTTCTGCTGATTGAATTATGTCAGGTGCTGGGCAGTTCTGCTTTAGTTCACCCTGGGGCAGTTCTGCTGATTGAATTATTTCAGGTATTGGCAGTTCTGCTGATTGAATTATTTCTGCTGCTGATCAGTCCTGTTGATTGATTGATTGTTTTAAGGTGCTGTGTAATGGCAGCTAGGCCCGATGGTCATCAGGGGTTCAGTGGTTCACAATCTATCCACTTCAAAAGGCAGACCCTCCAAACCACCTGCCCACAATCAGGACAGATTGGCCCAAGAGGCCCCCAGCAGACTCCCAAGTGTGTGAAAAGCACAACGCTCCCACCCCTGTTCTGACTCCTGTTCCAGCTCCCTGCTCCACCTCCCTGCCATGGTCTCCCTGTGCTGCAGTCTGGGTTCAGCAGACCACCCCCCTGCCCAATTAAAACAGACCTGTTTTGAAGTTCTTCCAGAGTATCTTCTTCTAGAATCGTGTTGTCCTCCAGATATTGTGGATTTTTTTTGCTTCAAATCAGTATAGAGGCTTCATATTTTGTTGGTTTGAGGGGAGGTTAGAGGAGGTTACAGAGACTCCTGTCTGATCTCTGCCACCATGGCTCCACCCCCCTTAGTTGATCTTCATTTCTAATTCTTTTCCACCACACACACATACAAACACATGTGTGTACATGTACATGCAGACACATAAATTTGTATGTATGTGCATAAATATATTTGCACTGTATGTCCCTTTTCCTTTCTTTAAAATAAATCTTTTGGATTATAGACCTAATAGTAGTACTGTTGGATCAAATTCTACACATAGTTTAGTATCTTTGGGGGAATATTTTGTAATTGCTTTCTGAAATGATTTGGAACAATGCATAGTTTCACTAACTTTACATTATTGTGGCTCTTTTCCTGAAGCCCAAAAAGGGACATTCTTCCAGAGTATATCTGCCAAACCACATTCTGAATAGCAAGATCCCTCAAGTGAGAAGGCAGTTTATCCCTCTCTATATGCCCTATGAACCAGGAGATCATTTAATTTTAGTATGGCTAGGATGAGCCATTTGTACCTGTCTGCAGCAAAACTATGTAAGACAACACTTCCTAGCCTATGCTTCTTTTTTGACAGGAAATTTTTAAAATGTAGTGCCTGTGATCTTGGACTCAAGTTTAACATGAGCATAAATGTGCATGTGTGTGTGTGTGTGTGTGTGTGTGTGTGCATATGAGCACATATGCAGAGGGAAGGTGCTTTTACTCTCTATGATAGTAGGACACCTGTGAGATGAATATTCCAAGATTGGGCATCCAAGAGAACAGCTGAGAAGTGATTTGTTTCTTTAGGAAAGTCACTATGATTGTCCAATAGCCTGTCAATTGTAAAATTACATAAATTAATAGTTGGAAAAAAACATCAGAAGATAATTGGTACAAATCATCCTTCCTCAGAATTCCTATTATGACAACAGGCTAGTAGTAATGCAGCCTCTAATTAAAGACATTCAAGAAAGGGGACCTTCCTCTCAAGACAGACCATGTCACTTTGTTATGGCTATAATTGTCAGGAAGATTTTTTTTTGTTTATTTTGATTTTTCTGACAATAAGCCTAAATTGGCTTCTTTGCAGCATCCTTAAAATAGAAAAAAAATAGCTTTCTCTGAACATCTGGATCAATGAACACACAAATCAGCCCCCATGTAGAAAAAGGACTATCCTAATAGCAATCACATGTCCCAGACAATGAGGGCTTTTCTATTCCTAGTCTCCTTTGCACAAAAGGAGTATCAAATATCAAGATAGATGGGTACTACTTATCTTTGGCCAAGTGAGCATCATATATACCATAGGATTTTTTACTTCTCCTGCCCCAAAAACTAAATTATGCCTTGAGAGAAAGTGTATGTCTAAAGAGAGAAAATGAAAGGTTTCAGGAATACAGAATAACTCATGACAAAATATATGAAAATAACAGTGTCACCAAAGCTCAGAATAGCAAAACATTATGGAATTGTTCCAACAATAGTATGTTGTAGAGGGAAATTCACTGAGGCTTAATCCTATCTCTTCCACTAATTTCCTTTCTGACCTTGGGCAAATCTTCTAAACTTCTCAAGTGTCATTTTCCTAATATGGAAAAGAAGAGGCTCAGATTAAGTCCCTCATCGCTATGGTTGTCATCATCATCGTTATCATCATGATTCTAAAACTATTGTTTAAATAAAGCAAATATAGATTATATTGCAAAGTAACAAAGACCCAGGAGTATCTGCCATTTCAATGATAAATCCCCACCTTATTGTCATGCAGACAAATTGAAGTAAGTCTATTTGACAAAAAGTGACTATCAAAAATGTTATGATACTTAGTGTTAAACTAACCAAATGGTCATTTAACCATTCAATATATCTAGATGAATATTATCATTTAGCACCTAGTCTTGACTGGTACAATTTTCATACCATTGTGCTTTCTTCATTCTCTTACTTGTTCATTCTTTCTCAGATTCATTTGTTGGATCATCATATATGTCATGCCCCAAAACTGTGTATATCACAAGCCTCTGCCATTGTCCCTCATTCATATATTTTTGGTGGTCTTATTGACTTCCATGGATGCAGTTATCACCTCTAGGGAAATTTAGCCTATCTATCCCTATATAATTTCTCCAAAGTTCCAAATTAGCATCATCAATAGACTATTAGATATTTTGAACTAAATGCCCCTTAGTCAACTCAAACACATCTAGAAGAATTAATGATCTAGAGAATACATTGTTAGTAGGAATACAGCTGGAGAATTCTCAGTACAATTAAGATGGATTCAGAACTGCTTAAATGAGTAAACAATAGCAACAAAAACAATGACTAAATCAGTCAGCATGGTGGAAAGTTATATTATCTCTTTAATGTTTTATCTTTCAAATGCTTGGTAGACTTTTGGATTTATGTGATCCTGGTAGTTTGGGAAGTTTCACTATTGTGTTCTTGAAATGGATTCAGAGAATTTGACCTTTTGATTTGCATGATTTTCTGTGGTTTTTCAGATCAAGTTTGCATGCTATCACTTTTAATAATTGCCTGAGAGAGTTAACATAATTCATAACTATGAGAATTGATCTTTCCTAGGAATGCTTGTTGGTTTTGTAACTTTTTCCCACTTTGAAATTCTGTAATACTATTGCTGAAATGTACAAGTAAAGAGATTTGGAATAAAGTTCTGCCATGAAGAAGGTCTGTAATCATGGGATAGTCACTCTCCTCTCAGTTTATTAATGAAGGCTTGGGCCAAGTGACCACTAAAGTCCCTTCCATGTCTCATATTATATAAAGTATGAATGGGTCTTTTGAAGTTCATGTTTTCAAGAATTTTGTTATCCTGAAAGTTAGATAAATAGGGAAAAATTAATTAAATCACTTTTTTTTATGCTGTCTCAGGTTGTTTCCTTATAGCTTCCTTCATTTTTTTCTCTTTTGGCATTATGAGTAGTAGATTTGAAGTCTTCATTGACTGAGGCTATATGAAAGATTTTGAATATGGGGTCAGTGAATTTTTAAAAATCATCTTGATAACTATATTTCTTTTTTTGCCTGATTTTTTTAATTAAAGCTTTTAACTTTAAAACAAATGCATGAATAATTTTTCAACATTGACTCTTGTAAAACCTTGTATTCCAAATTTTCCCCTCCTTTCCCCTATACCCTCTCCTAGATTTCAAGTAATCCAATATATGTTAAACATGTTAAAATGTATGTCAAATCCAATATATGTAGGCATATTCATACAATTAACTTGCTGCACAAGAAAAATCAGATCAAAAAGGAAAAAAATGAGAAAGAAAACAAAAAATTCAAGCAAATAACAAAGAAAGTGAAAATGCTATGTTGTGATTCACACTCAGTTCCCACAGTCCTCTCTTTAGATGTATAGATGGTTCTCTTCATCACAAGATCATTGGAACTGGACTCAAACATCTCATTGTTGAAAAAAGCCACATCCATCAGAATTGATCATTGTATAATATTGTGTTGCTCTGTAAAATGATCTCCTGGTTCCTCTTATCTCACTTAGCATCAGTTCATGTAAGTGTCTCCTGATCTCTCTAAAATCATCTTGCTGATTGTTTCTTATAGAACAATAATATTCCATAACATTCATATACCATAACTTATTCAGCCATTCTCCAACTGATGGGCATCTATTCAGTTTCCAGATTCTTGCCACTACAAAAAGGGCTGCTACAAACATTTTTGTGCATGTGGGTCCCTTTCCCTCCTTTAAGATTTCTTTGGAATATAAACCCAGTAGAAACACTGCTGGGTCAAAGAATATGCACAGTTTGATAGCCCTTATGGGTAGTTCCAAATTGCTCTCGAGAATGGCTGGATCCATTCACAATTCCACCAACAATGTATTAGAATCCAAGTTTTCCCACATCCCTTCCAACATCCATTATCTTTTTCTGGTGTGTAGTGGTATCTCAGATTGACAACTATATTTCAATATAATTAGTTTTCATTGAAAGTTTATATACTTAATTTTATTCATTTATAAACATTATTCCAAAGGCTTCAACAGATTATACCAAGGAGTCCATGAACTCCACACACAAACAAATTTAAGTAACATTGAACCAGATGAAGGGAAGAATCTCTTCTAGCTCTAAATGTGTGACCCTACATGCTTGAAAAGGCATTAATTTATACATGTATGTGACTTTTTTTGAGAACACCAAAATTATATGAAAAAAAATTTTTTTCTATAAAGGGTAAGAAGAAAAAAACAATATTTTTTTTTCTGAAAATCTTCACTTAGTTCCCACATTGACTGCTCTATCCATTTAATTTCAGCATGAAACTGATTGCAGATTGAAGATTCATTTTGGGTAGATATCAGAAATTCTGGTTTATAGGACTTTGCATTTGATAAGATGCCAGATATAATGCAATAGCAGTACAGGAGACACAATGTGGCATGATGGAAAAAGTGCCAGAAGAATCAAGAGATCTGGCATACATTCCTTTTTCTGTGCCAGTAACTAACCTTAGGTTAGGAAATTTCTCTTTTCTATATTTCAATTACCATGCCTATAAAATGAAAGAGTGGAACTAAGCCATCTATAATTCAATTTAAGGTCAATACCAGGGTTTTCAAGATCTTTTCCTCATAGAAAATCTCATATATTTTTAGTATAGGATTTTTTTTGTTTGTTTTTAGGATTTAACTTAATACTTCCCCCCCCAATTACTTCCTTTTCTCCACTTAATAGTATTCTATTTTTCCAATTACATGGAAAGATAGTTTTCAACATTCACTTATAAGAGTTTGAATTCCAATTTCTTTTCCTCCCTCACTTCCCCTCTCCCCAAGATGGTAAGCAATCTAACAAATGTTATACATATGCAATCATAGTAAGCATATTTCCACATTAGTCATGTTGTGAAAGAAGAGTCAGAACAAAAGGGAAAAACAATGAGAAAAAAAAAACACCACCAATAAAAAGTGGAAATAGTATGCTTCAATCTGCATTCAAGTTCTATCATTCTCTGGATTGCATTTTATATCATGAGTTTTTTTGGAGTTGTTTTAGATCATTGTATTATTGAAAAAACAAAGTATATAAATGTTGATCATCAGAAAATGCTGCTGTTACTGTTTATGATGTTCACTTGGTGCTGTTCAATTTACTCAGCATCAATTCATGTAAGTTTTTTCAGGTATTTCTGAAATCTGCCTGCTTATCATTTCTTATAGAACAATAATATTCCATTACATTTATACATCACAGTTTGTTCAGTCATTCCCCAATTAATGTGCATTCTCTCAATTTCCATTGATTTGCCACCATAAAAAAGAGCTATTATTAAGAGAACAATTTTTGTTTTAAATAATAATTGCTGACATTCATAGAGCATTTTCCAGTCTACAAAATACATGACATCCTATTTGATACTCATAACAAAGTACTCATTTAAGACTATCCTACTACTCCCACTTCATTTTACAGATGAAGAAACTGAAATTCAGGGACTTCTCAGGTTGGAAGGGTAATTTAACATCTGTGTTTTGGATTTTTAGTTGAAAGTAAGTTATCCTTTAACATACACTTCATGAATAACATGATTTGAACTGAGGTCCTTTCACTCAAAGATTACATTTTGGGGTGTGTGTATGTGTGTGTGTGTGTGTGTGTGTGTGTGTGTTCCTGCTACATCATCCTGGCAATTAGATGTGAGCATATTTTTGTGCTATTTGGGAAATCTATTCCTGAAGATAATGCATTAAGGAAAATTGTCCAAATGCAAAATTCTGATAATACGTGTACTAGATTGTTAAAAATAGTCACTTTCTTCTTTCTTTCTTTGAATCTCCAGTTTCTGGCAGAATGCATGATGGCACATAGTAGATGTTTTTAAAATGTCATTGAGTATAATTTTATCGCTTAAGATGTTAATAGGAACTATTGAGCAAAGTAAAGTAAAATCAATACCAATCCAAGTGGAAAATACGAAAAAAATAAGTGATTCTAGTATTATGTTTTGTTGAAAACTTCTTTCAAAAAAAGGATGAAAATCTATTGTAATGGAAAAAGTATTGAATTAGTTAGAAAATGTGAATTGTATTCCCAATTCTGCTACTTATTATCCATATGACATTAGGCGAACCTCATGATTTCTCTGGATCTCAGTATTTAAATATGATCATTTGATACCCAAAGCAATATTCAGAAGTAGATGATATTACTACCCTGATTTTATAGATAGGGAATCTGAGGTAGACAGATGTTTAGTGACTTGTTTGAAGTCTTATAGGTAGTAAACATGTTAGGTCACATTTGAATTCAGGTCTTCCTAATTCCAGCATCAGTTCCTTATCCACTGTGCTATCCATATGCTTTTAGGATAGAGAGATATTTGTAAATGAAGGCATCAGGAAAATCAGAACGGCGGTGCTTGTACTGTATCTTGAAGGAATCCTGGGATTCCTGGGGGTTGGAAATGAAGATGGTGAACATTCTAAACATATAATATAGTCATTCTAAAGGGAAGAATGGTAATTTGTCTTTTTTTTTTTCCAAATGGGCTTTTTTCTTAATTTCATTCCATCTCTTAATAAACAAATATGAGATAGGATTTCAGAAGTATATTTGGCTTTCTAAAGTTTTTCAGTTTGTATCAGGGATTCAAGCTCAGACATTTTATATGGAAACACTGATCAAGGGATAAAGCATTACTGAAACAAATTATCATTTATGTTTTGGAACTAAAGTGTAAACAGAAGGCTAATGCATGAATTTGCTAATTGTTTTTTTCTTGTTTTTGAACATTACTTGGTATTTGATCTTTATCCAGAATGTGTTTGTATGTATGCATACTCATATATGTGTACACTGATCTTAGTACTTTGTACACTATAACTGTTGTTTGTACAAGCTTGTGAAGTCAACCAGAAAACATTCTCCAGACAGTTAATTACCAGGCAGATTTTTCTTGTGTATTTCAGAAAATTACAACATAATTGTGAATTCAAATATTATTTTTACTCCCTAGTGACATGTAGTCACCTCTGAGGGTCAGGGAACTGTATGTAGTCTCTTATAAAGAAAGCAGATGGTGGTTATAGTGCTATCTCTCATATATTGAACTCTTCATCATTTCTGGATTTTACATATTAAGCAACGGAAGTTAGAGTGGCTTCTGAATCTTCTACATGTTCCAGCTTGCTCTGGAGTAATGAAACTTACCCTGTACCTTCCCATGAAAGAAAACACATAAAGCAAGATGTTAGAACTTAAAGTCCTACATGAGACAGAGTATCTTACTAATGGTCAATGAATTACATGATCTCAAACTTAGAAGGAATTTCAGGAGTCACAGTAAAAACAAACTCATTCACTAAGGAGACAAATACCTGACTGGATAAGCTTTTGAGCTGAAAGACATCTTATGGACCATCCAGCACAAATTATACAATCTAATTCTTGTATAATAAAATTTTAATTAAAAAACATAATTTTTTTGACTTCTAAATTCTCTTCCTCCATGTAGCCCCTCCATTACCTACTGATTATACAAACAATATGATGATCATATGCATATAATAATTAATAATATATTTTATATAGTGTCTATTACATACCAAATATTAAGTATCAAGTATGTGCTAATCATCTTACCACTTTTGTCTTATTTGATCATTACAACAATCTTGGAGATAGATGCTAATATTTCTCAACTTTACTGATGAGGAGACTGAGGCAGTCAGAGGTTAAGTGATTTTTTTCAGGGCCAAGTATCTAGTGAATATGCAAAGCCAGATTTAAGCACAAGTTTTCCTGACTCAGCCTTAGGCTCTGTCCACAGTGAGACTGAAATGCACCTGAATATCTTATCAGGAATCTCCTTTCAAATGATTATCCAATCTGCATCTTAAATAATCCAGCCAGGGAATGCCTCCTATATCTATTCATTTCAGTTGTGGGGAATCCTAACTATTGGGATTTATTTTCCTCATATTGAACCAAAATCATCTCTTCTTCAATTTCTATCTGGTTTTTCTGCATGTACTCTCTGGAGATAATTAGAATAAATCTAGTCCATCTAATATACAACATCCCATTAGATACTTGAAGACAGCTATTATGTACTCATACAATCTTTTCTTTTTTATAGTAAAAACTTTATGGCCTTGAACCAGTCTTCTTATAGGATACACTAAAATTCTTTTTGTTATTTCCATTCTCTGGATGCACTCCATCTTGTCAGTATCATTCTGAAGATTTTGTACACAGAACTGAACACAGTATTGTACATATAATCTGGCCATAATAGAGATTGCCACATCCCTCAAAGAGTTCACAGTCTAGTAAGGTGACAGGATACTTGCACAAATTATTTTCCATACTATAACGCAAAAGTACATAAGGCAAATAGACAAAGATATATTATTAATATGAAATGTAAGAGAAGAAAATCAATTACCAAATATCAAGGAAGATACTGTATAGGCTTTCTGGAGGAGATGACATTTGAATTGAGATTTATGGGGAAATGGAAATTTAAGGAAAAAGAGAGGAGGTTATACTGGTATGAGAAATAATAAGAAAAATCATGTTGATTGAAGGGGAAAGAATTCCAATCAATTAACCAACTTTACTAAGCAAGGAAATTAAACTACAAAATAAAGATGAGGAGGATGGCCTTCTGAAGAACCACAGTGTGTGTGTGTGTGTGTGTGTGTGTGTGTGTGTAGAGAGAGAGAGAGGAGGAAAAAAGAGAAGCTCAATTTCAGCTAAAGAAACAAAACCTCCTGCCAAATCATATAGTTACATATATATATATATATATATATATATATATATATACATGTATGCACACACATAAATATATATCTGAAGAAGTGAACACTGACAAAATTAAAAGCCCAGAAGAGTCTTATTATAACATTAAAGAGATCAGGATCTTATAAGCTACTTTATAATAGGCTTCTATTATGTTTTGTCCATACATAAAACTTTCCCACATAACTCATATAAAAGTGACTTATTCTAGACTCCCTTATCCAAAATGTTTATATTCTGTACCTCATTTTAGCAGCAAAGACTTCATGTAATGCTTTTAGACTATAAGGCCCCACTTAGCAATTTATAGTGCTTAGGCACAAAACTGCAGGAATAATGTATTTCCCAGAATGTGAAGTTTAGACTGGAATAGAAATAACATCCTTGAAAATCTAAATGCAAAGAATCAATAGTCAAGTTAAGGAAGAATTGCATGAAACACGAGATTTCTAGGTATTATTCATGTTTTTCAATGAAAGAATGAAAATAGGAATGAGAATAAGGTAATATATATGTATATATCTATATATACACACATACATAGATATACCAACTTCTCAGTTTCCCACTATCTAAAATTCTAAGTCACAGATTTGTTTTTATATATATTAATAGCATTACCTTTCTTTTTTCACTGAATAGTATTTTATTTTTCCAATTACATGCAAAAATAATTTTTGACATTAATTTTATAAGGTTTTGAGTTTCACATTTTTTCCCTCTCTCCCTTACCCCATTTTCCCAAGACAGAAAGCATTTTGATCTAGTTTATACATGTACAATACTTTAAAACATATTTCCATATTAGTCATGTTGTGAAAGAAAAATCAAGACAAAAGGGAAAAATCATGAGAAAGAATAAAATAAAATACTATGCTTTCAATCTCCATAGCTCTTTCTCTGAATGCATATTGCATTTTCCATCCCAAGTCTATTGGAATTGTCTTGTATCACAGTACTACTGAGAAGAGCTAAGTGCATCTCATAGTTGATAAACGTAGAATCTTGCTGTTACTATGTACAATGTCCTCTTGGTTCTACTCACTTCACTCAGCATCAGTTCATGTAAATCTTACCAGGTTTTTCTGAAACCAGCCTGTTGATTATTACTTATACAGCAGTAATATTCCATTACATTCAAATATCATGACTTCATTAGCATTCCTTAATTAATGGGTGTAGACTCAATTTTCTGTTCCTTGCCACTATGAAAGGAGCTGCTACAAAATTTTTTGCACAAGCAGCTACTTTTTCCTCTTTTATGATCTTTGGTTTATAGTCCCAGTTGTGATACTGCTGGATCAAAGAGTATGCACAGTTTTATAGTCCTTTGGGCATAGTTCCAAATAGGCATTAGCTTTCACAGTGGTCCTTGGCTACAACAATGAAACCATAGATTTTCATCAAAGGAGGAAAAAAAAATGCTTTCATATTTGGAAACTCCCATTCAGTACTTAAAGGTACATATCAGGAATGACATCATCAAATACAAAGAGTGGGGAAGATCTAATGATATGTTCAACCAGTGAAAAGATAATTGAATCTTAAATCAGAGGACCTAAGGCCAACATATGTCTTTACAATTTACTAGTTTATTACATTTAGAAAGTCACTTCACCTGTCTACCTAGCCCTCAGTTTTCTTATCTGTAAAGAAAATAGACTAAATGAATTCTAGTATCTCTTTCAATACTGACATGCTATGATTCTAATTTCTTTATTCCATTTAAAATAACAGGGAGTTATTGCCACTTTATATATCTATATCTGTATCTATATTTATCTATCTCTTAACTCTCAAGTTTAAGAGAAGAGTTTGATTATATTGATGTCCCTTTTGATTGGGACATTTCTGTAGAAGCCCCCATTACCTCATTTCTGAATTTGAACCCTTCTAAAGAAAATTAGTTAAACATTTGGTACAGTGATCCTGACATAAGCACACATACATACATATTTGAGTACAAATATATATAGATAGATGGATAGATATAGTGTATGTATTGTGTGTGTATAACTTTTTCTCTCTACACTTGTCTGTCTATCTATCTATCATAGCTCCCTGGCTCTCTACAGAAAAGAAATATATATATATATATATATATATATATATATATATATATAGATATATATATATGTATATATATATAGGTATATGTGTATATATATATACACATATACCTATATATAAATATATATATGTATATATTTAGTTATCTATTCTGTTAACCCAAAATTGGTTATTAAAATAACTCATTTCTCTACCCTTTTCCTTCTTCAGCCCCTAATGAAATAATATAAATGTATTTTGTTGTCTGATTTGAGTATCAATTGCCTCAACTCATCAAGGCAGGATGCTTGTTTCAACTCGAGGTTCTTTATGTAGCCCTATTAGGGACTAACTGTTCTCACTACATCTCATATAAATCAGCATACCTAACCTGTGGTAAGTAGGCATCCGCAGGTGTGTGAGCCAGCAAATAAAACTCAATACACAAAGCAAAGGATGAGGAGTCCCAATTTCTGCACTTTTCAGACTCTCTTTTGAATTATATCTGGTATTTTACTGGGCAGGATGTTCCAGGTATGTATTTTTTTTTCCTCACAAGCAATGCTTATATTGCAGTTTAAGAAGAAATCATGAAGGGCAAAGTAGAGTGAAACCACCAAGGACAAGGAGTGCATTTCCCAGCTCCACTGAAATATGTTTTTTAATATAAATAACCTGTGGAGGGAAAGATCCTAGATAGTGGACCAGTGACCATGGATTTAATTTTTCTTTTGACAGCTACAAATCCAAAATTCATTCAATTAGACATAAAGTCACAAAATGGCAGAAAACCCTTTTTTAGATCCTGGAAGATGCATAGCACTGCCAAAGCATTACTGAGCTCAGTAAATGCTACCCTCCAAAAAGTGTGTTGATGATGCCAAGGTATATTGACATTTTGATTTAAATAGCATACTTTTCCAAAATCAATATGGATAGTCATTTTCAGGACTCTATTCAATTCACCAAACATTGTTCATTGATTACTATGTACAGAGTGTTGTTTTAAATGTTGAAGAGAATGTCAACATAAAAGTTTTCTTCCAACTGCAGAGTCTATCGATACATACACATTAAAAAAAAGTCTCTAAATAAATGACAATGCTACTGACATTGAAATTCTGGTTTACGAGATTTGGCACATAAGGTTTCAAAGAAGAATGTGTCACTTTTTAAAAATAAATTTTATTGAAGTTTTTCATCTTTCTCCAATCTGTCATTTATCTTAAAGCAAAGAAAAATAATTCAGCACAAACATACAGTATGAATTCCCTGTCTTATGCTATGTATATGAGTATCCATTTTGTTAATTTAATCACACACCTCTAATGCATGAAAGGAAAACTTTATATTATCCCCTTTCCTCCAGTACTTCCAATTAGTATTCCTTTAAGCAATGAAGGGCTTTTTGATTTGTTTTATTCTTAGTGACAAAGAAGACATTTGCTAAATATAATGGCTATAAGGGATAGAAGAGAAAAAAGCATTTCTTTATGTGGAATACTTGTATTAGCTATTCAGTGCACTTTGTAACTTACGTATTCTTTTCAGAATGGCAATGTTATCTTATTTTTCTAATACTAACATTTCTGGAATAATGGAAAAGAGTTGAAACTTTATTTTATTAGATTATATACCGATTATTTATGAAAATTTTGTAAGTAGCTAGTTTAAAGGGGAACAATGGGGTGCTATGGAAATAACAGGAAAGTGAGTTATTCATGCAATTGATAAGTATTAATGCATATCAATTTTGTATCTATAGTACTTAGAACAATGTCTGAAACATGTTACATGCTTTTTGTCCCCCTTTAAACTAGGTGACTATCATCTGATAGCTATCAAAATGACTAGGAATACACATATAACAAATGAAATATGCCCCAGTCTCAAATATTATATTTTAAGATACAAAACACATATGCATGTATAGGATAAAAAATCCAAATCTATAAAAAAGTAGTTAAATACAAGATAGTTTGAGAGGAAAGACAATGACAATTGAAGCTAATAGGAAGAAAGAAAGGAATTCTGGGAAGCAGATGAAGGGAAAAAGAACATAACAGATGTTGGGGAGTACAGTACAAAGATAGGAGATGGAATGTTAAGTGTGAGAAACAGAGAGGAGGACAGTTTGATTGAATCACAGAGTAAAACAAGGAGGATAATGTCAAATGAAAGTGTAAAGTCAATTAAGGGAAGCTGTAACAAGCTTAAAAGCTCAACCAAGGGATTTATACTTGATTTTAGAGGCAATAGGATTCCACTGGAGTTTTTGAATAAAGGAGTACCATGTTTAGATATGTATTTAAAAGAAATTTTTGACAGCTGTGTGGAGGATTGATTGGAATGAAAAGAGATTTGAGGAAGAGAAATAAGTTAGAAGGCTCCTACAATAAACCAAGCAAGAGGCTATAAGAACTTTTATTAAGATGGTGGCTATGAGAGTGAGGAGGAGTTAGATGACAAGATATAAAAGGAGATGTAGTAAAAGGAGAAATGGCAATATTTATCAACTGATTGTATATGTAGGGTAAGGAAGAGCAAGGAGTTGAGGAATTGACATTCTTTGTAATTCCATATATGAAAGGAAACTTCTGGGAAAGTTTGTAAGGAGCAGAATTTTGGGGAAAATACTAAGTTCTATTTTTGACATGTTAGATTTCAGCTGCTTCTGAAACATCCAGCTTGAAATGTCCGGGAGGAAATTGGTGAGTTGGATGAAATGAGTTGTATATATAAATCTGAGAGACATCACTATAGTGATGTTAATTAAACCTATGAGAATTGATGAGGTCAACGAGCATGTGGAAGAAAGAATAGTGGATATAGAAATTAGAAAGGATAGTGGCTATAGTGAGGTAGCAACAAGCCTGAGAAGAGGGTAGACAAATAAAAGGAAAATCAGGAAAAATTAATGGCAAGAAGGTCCAGAATAAAAATAAGAGAAGGTGGTGATCATTGTCAAATGCAGATAGGCTTGATTTAGCAATTGAGAGAGAGAACAAGAGACATGGGTTCAAGTCTTGCAAATGATGTTGACTGTGAGAGCTTGGATAATTCCTTGCTTTTCCTAGGGTTTCATCTCTCTATCTATGAAACCAGGAGATAGTACTAGATGACTTTTAAAGTCCTTTTTAATTCTTATGTCTATAAGGAATAGAGCTTTGCATGTTTCTGTATAGGTAATATTTTTAGTAGGATAGTATTTAGATAGAACAGCCTTGGAACCAATAAGATCAGGGTTCCTGTCCATGGCAGATACTAGCTGTGTGACAATGGATATATAGATCAGTCACCTTCTCAGGCCCCCAAGTTATTTTCTAAGACTAGAAATCACAGAAGAGTTTTGGATCTACATGGTAGAAGGAATTTTTACCCACATGACAACTCTCTAGGCTGATCAAATCACAACTTTTTCTCCTCATATTATAGATTAAAATGCAAATATTTGTTTATCAAATTCAGTGTGTGCATGATATATATTTTTCTATGTATGTGAGTATGTGTACATGTACACACACATATATAAATAAATGTATTACAATATACACTTATGTAATACACATGAGTATATGCATACATAATATAAACACACATACATGTCTAATTAGATATATGTACATATGTATATATATATGTATATATTTATATATAATGTGTGTACATGTAGTTTGTATTCAGAATTAATGCACACAGAAACCCCCAAAGACCTGAAGTTTCACTCCATGTGTGCATTCAGGTAACCTAAGACCTGTAGAAATATATGAAAATATTCATAATGAGACTCTGGAACGCAGATCTTTGTTGGTTAATAAAAATTATTAACTTCTTTGCCATTTTATTTAGTTATAAATGACTTACGCATTTATGTTACATTACTATTATTTACTCCATTAATTTTTTTATTCATTTTTTCCAACCAGAATCAATGATTGTTAGAATCACAAAATGTCTAAATATGTAAGAGAGCTCCCCAAAATATTTCTCTCATTGTTTTGATTAGAAAACTTTCTTTCTACACTCAGAGGCAGGATTTACCTTTTGTTTTTCTCCAACTGAGGGCAGTAAAAGAGAAAACAACTGGGAAGTCTGACCTTGGTATTCTGAATATCTCTGCTCCCACCCCCAACTTCATCTCATTTTGACCACTGCTGTGTTCAGGTGCATTCCAGATGATTTAAATCTTGCCTCACTGTTCTGTGTTTTTTTTTTTTCTCATACATACTTAATCCTTAACCAGATTTTACTTTGGAATTCATACTTTACAACACTCCAACTGAGGCTCAAGTAATATTCATCTATAACTTTTTAATGAGTTGTGCAATTACTCATGTGCATGAGAAAATCTCTCATAATGCTCCATTGAGTCTCATCCAAGTTTGAGGTAAGAAATAATTGACTCTTTGGTAGGGAACTCCATTACTTTGTTTATGGTATTAGTGGGGGAAAGGGGGGTTGTGTTCCTTTTTCTGTGAGATTTCCATCCCTCCTCGATTATCCACCAAAATGGACTTTAAGCAGGGACCTCTCAATAATGTCTTTCCTGCTGAGTACAGTATGTCATTTTGTGACTTGACAAGAAGAAAATGACCTATTTCTTTCTCTCTGAAACTGCTTGGTTTAATTGTATACTGTGTTTGGCCTCCATAGAGCCCCAGTGAAGAACAAGAGTGAGTCCTGGCTTGATCTTGTGGCTTTAGGGTCCGTGTCAATTATCATCTGGCACCCACTAGTCTGGCCAACTTTACAGGCATGTTTGTCTCTCAAAACATGTCAAGCCTAAGGAGTGAATCACTTCTTTTTTTAGTTGCTATAGGTGGAACAATCTTTTCCATTAAAATGCACTTTACTATCTTACCAGCACACACAAAGCTTTGCAAATGCAACTTTTAGTCTGTCTGATGGCCCATAAAATCTGATAAAATAACATTACTTGTTTTCCCAGGATTCATGGAAGTATGAAATTTATAAATGATTAGGAAGAACCCTGATGAAGCAAGGTATAATTTATTTTCCATTATTTTTTATTGGCAGAAAACCCAATTGGGGGAAAACTTAATATATGTTTCTTTTACATGATACAAATTAGGCAATTCTCTTTCTCACAAATGCAAAATTCTTCTAATACTTTGGTCATAGTGTGTCTAATTATATGATATACTATCACATAATAAGAGATAATGTGATGTCAGGAAACCTAGAATTACAAAAATATTCCTTGAATAAAAGATTAGACAGAACCATAAGGAAACTAATGATGATATTCTCTGAATATGAATACACTAAATAGCATGTATTAGTGTCCCTAGCTTGGGATATTGTTTTGCTGTTATATTCAATTTGGGAAAACATTTATATTTCCTTTTGTGATTCCACATTTCTTTAGTGACTTGTAGTTACAGTTTTGTTAACAATCATAGCCACCATCAGAAACTTATTTAGAAAAATGCATTTATTTTTAATATCTCACTGGCTTCCAAATATATCTGAAGAGGATACTACCAGGAATTTTACAGACATACCCCACTTAATTTCATTAGTGTGTTTTTAAAAAACATATTAGGTGAAATAATATGATGGAGTTTAGTTAGTGCTATAGTAAAAATATAATTTTAAAAAGCAGCTTAAGTCTAAGTGGGTAAGAAATGGCAGTAGACACAGAACTGGAATTCAGTAGAACCAGAAGAATCAGAGGACTATTTATTCCAGAAATATGATTTCTTTGAGAGTATCAACTGTTGTTTTATGGACATGCATAGATACACGTGTGTACATACATATAAATATATGTAAAATATCTTGTATGTGTATGTGAACATACACGTATGTTCATGTTGCATGATGAATGTATGTGTTGTGTATGTTATTTGCATGCAAAGAATCTAGTGGAGGGGCTCATACATAGTAGCTATTAAATAAATTCCTGTTGAACTAATAAGCTAGAGTGTCAAAGTATAGTTAAAGTAACCTAATTTCATAGGGTTGGCTTTTTCTCAATCAATGAGTCAGATGATTTTTTTTAATGCAGGGGTTTGCTATATAAAGATAGAGTTTGCTGTTAACCTATTAACAATATTATTACATGATGACACTGATTGGAGCAATGGTAATTAGGTTATTCCTGTATAAGCAAATAAGGGAGGTCTTATCAAGTGACAGCAGCTTGGATTCAGTGAATGATGATTTCTTAACTATAAATGTTTCTCTTAAGATACAAGGTCATGAAATATAGATATATAGATGAAATCATGACAAGTCAAAAGTCCTTGGGATATTCATCACAAGCTGACCACTAACTTCTTTAATTATAACCTACCATGCATAACTTGGAAAATAATGATAATCCAACTTAAAAAAAAATAAAACTAAGTGAAAAATCTTTTCAAATTTTGCTAAAAATCATAATTAATGAACTCTTTTGATGATAATGTAAAACATGTTTCTAACTAGTTTTCCCAATAAATCAGTCATGAAATAATTAAAAAATAAAGAGAGGCTTCTCTTTTACAGCTTCTTTATGGCATCTGATATGTTTGGCTAAGAGATGTCTTAAAACAGGCATTATATGTGAGAAAGGATAACAACAGTTTAAATGGAAATATCACTAACTATATCAGTAAGAAAACATGAAACCAAGTGCTCTAAAATTAAAATGATTAAGCTTATCCCTGAAGATGAGAGAATACATTCATCTCTCTTTTCTTAACAGAAGATAAGGACTATGATTGTGGAAATTTCCAACTATTGTCAGATAGCTGGTGGGATGGTTGACTTGAGTGAACTACTTTGTCTGCCTTTCTTTCTTTTTCTTTTTTTTTTGTTCCAGTCAATTTGAAGTACTTTCTGTTTTTCAAACTTGACTTTGGGTTTCTCACACCTATGTTTTTGCAAAATTAATATCCAATGCAAAAAGTACAATACATTCTCTCAGTATCTTAGAGTCCTCTGAGTCTCAGTTCAAGTTTACTCTATAGAATATCATTCTTCTTACAAATGAATAGAAAAGATATTTTATAGAATATCATTCTTCTTACAAATGATCATATAAATGTAAATCTATAAGAAAGAAAGAAAAAAACCCATAAATGAACTATAACATATACAATAATATAATCTATAAAAATCTATAAGGAAGGAAGAGAGAAGAGAGAAAGGGAGAGCAAGGAAGGAGGAAAGAGAAAGAAGGAAAGAAAAAAGAAAGAAGGAAAGAAACAAAGAAAGGAGAGGTGGTGGGAGGGAAGAAAGAGAAAAGGAAGAAAGGGAGGAAGGAAGAAAGGAAAGAATTAAAGAATGGAGGGAGTGGGAGAGGAAAGCAAATGAATGAAAGAAAGAAAAAGAGGTGGAAAACGGGAGGAAGAAGAGAGAAAAAGAAAGAGGAAGGAAAAAAGAAAAGGAAGAAAAGAAGAATGGATGGAAGGAAGGAGGAAAGAAGGGAGGGAGGAGGAGAGGAAAGAGAGAGGGAAGAAGGAAGCCAGTAGGAAAAGAAAGAAAGAATTGCTATTATTATTTTACTGAGTGAAGCCAAAAAAAGTCTTGGAGAGAAATTTTGATTATAAAGTCAATTTCCACTCATCTGGGCAATTTAAAGTAGAAAACATATATAAAGTGTGCATTTTGTGCTACAAAGCATGTTACTCCACAGTGCCCCTGTGAAACCTAACAGTTTCATAAAATGCTTTAGAAGAAATTTTAGATTGACCATCATTTAAAATATCAGGAAGCACCCAACCGTAAGTCATTTTATGGCAGGCCAATGTAGAAATATTCTCAAGGAGAGTGAATTATCTGAGTGAACTCTGTAAGTTTCAGTAACTACTTTCAACCACTAGGGCACTATTCAAAGTTAGGAGCATGATTGAAAGAGTAAAGTGAAAAAGGAGGTGTTTTTGAGCATTGAAAAGATATCGAACCACTCCCTCTTTGGAGAAGAAGAAAAAAAAAAAAAAACTGTGTAGATTTAGATTTGCTGTCTGGCTTTTTTCCAACACAGCTTGTCAAACCAGGTTACATGTGAAATGTGCCTAAGGCAAAGCATGTGAGTGCTGAGGACAAAGAGGAGCTGGGCTTGTTGTATGGGCTTGTTGAATTTGGAGTAATTTTTACTTTTCCTCAAAGGAACACCTGATCCTCCTTCATAGGTAATAACTCTTCAAGTTCATTATCATTTCTCTGTTTGCTTTGGTTACTGGTGCTCAGCAGAAAGAATTCTTTTTTTTTTCTTTTCCCCCCTAGATTTATTATTTCTTCATTATGAGAAACAAAATGTGCCACTTTATATTTCTATTCTAATCCACAAATTTCTCCCCACATCACAAGGTTCATTAACACCTATAGGAATGATCACAGTCTAATATACCAAGTCAGATTGCTTTTTCCTCAATTATTTATTTAAATTAAAAAAGTCTAAAAATACAGGAAAATTAATGAAATCTTCACGAACATTTCTGTTATTTATTAGTTCAGAGAAAAATGAAAGCTAGCTAGAGCCATCTTTAGTATGAATTTACTTTGTCTCTATTAAATATATTCATTGCTGTACTATTTAACTCCTTCAATCAATGAACCTTGTATAGTTGCAAACAAAAGTATATCTGAAGAAACAATCTCAATCACAAATGTCAATTATCGAGCAAAGCTGTTCAGATCTTCTCTATAATGAAAATTAAGACTGAGGAGATGATCTGTATTACCCACCTGTTAAAACTTCTAAGATTTCTTATTACCTGTCATACCAGAAATTCCTAATCTTATAACCTAGATTCTGGGAACAGCTAAAACAGGGATGGGAAAAAATGACCACATAATAGACACAAGGGGGTGGGGCAATTATATTTCTAACCTCAAAGGAAGATTGAGTTTGAAGTTTTTCATTTCAGGGACGTGGCAAAGTGTAACTTATCTAACTATGAACATGCAATTTTGTGTGGTCTTCTTCTTAGATAATATTTAATAAATAGTGATAACCATTTCATTGACTGCTACAGGATCCCAGGTCTGTTTCAAGAAACAGAACTTCTTTTAGCTATTTACATCTGCCATATTTCAGTTTTCTCTCCATGAAATAAAAAAAATTATAAAAACAGTGCCACATATTCTCTTTCATCAAGAGACATTTTGGAGACCAAAGAAATAAAGAACTTTATGTCAACTATTTTGAACCCCACAGAATAAAAATGGTACCAATATTTCCTTTATTACTATTTTTAAAGCTCATTATTGTGTAAATAAAGTCATAGGATCTAAAGCATGAGAGTTGGGAAATAATAGATAAATCAGTTTATCCAATCCATATCAGAGAACGAACATTCTAAATAATAGTTGGTCTTCTAAAAACAGGTCAAAGATTTCTAGGGTTAAACAACTCTTTACTTCTAGAGATAGATCAATTTGTTTTTAAATGATTCTAATTGTTCAGAGGTTTATCCTTGCATAGATCCACAAGCTATCCCTCTTTCAAACCCAACCTCTGCTCTGATTCCTTTTTTTTTTTTTTCTGGGGCCCCACAGAATAATTACTCTTTTACATGACAGCTCTTGAAATACTTGAATACATCTATCAATTATCCCCATATTCTTCTCTTTTCAAGTCAAGCATTGCTAGTTCCTTCAACCAATACTTGAATGAAGTAGTTTTTATTAGTCTCATAACCTGTTCACTTTTTTCCTGGACCATTTCCAGATGAAGAAATTCTAAGACAAAGCTTGTGAGAAAAAGAGATGGGCAAGGAAAGCTCTACAGAATATGGAAGATGGAACATTAAGTTAAATAGATGTAATTCAAGTTTGGCTAGAACAAAGTTCATGGAGGAGAATGAAGTTAAATAAGGCTGGAAATGTAGGTTGGCATCATGCTGTGAAGGGCCTTAAAAGTCAATTTCATGAATTTGATTTTTCCTCCAAAAAGCAACAGGGAATCATTGGAGATTTTTGAGCAAGAAAACAAAATATTTAGATCTATGCCTTAGGAAAATTATTTTGGCAGCTTTGTTGAAAATGGCTTATGTTTATCATGATCTAGTTTGAGAGCTCAATTAATTTATGATTTCATTATGTGTTTATTCGTTCTTTAGAAGAGGAACTTTATGGCAAGCTTATTAAATAATACTACATTGAACTGAACTGAATCTATCTCACTAGATTCTTACCAATTATCCTTTTGTATCTGTTGATACATCTTTTATTTTCTAAAATAGAGACTATGATTCAATAAAATGAAAATCATCAATATATAGTGAAACTAGAAAAGTAGATTGGGTCAGAGTTATGAAGGGCTTTAAAGGCTAAACAGAAATGAGAGTTATCATTAGCATAAGATATTTGTAAATTTTATAAGGAACATGATTTACAAGTCCTATTATTCATTACAGAAAATTTCAGACATCTTGAAAAAAGCCACCAAGTGCAAATAACTATAAAGAAGAGATAATCCATTTCCTGAGCTGTATTAATTTTGCCCTTCAGAACAAGGGAAGGAAAAAAAAGGTTCAGGACTGTCTCTAACTTAAGCTAAAACACAAATGGAGCTGTTTTTGAGTTTCAATAATGAGGAGGATGGGAGAAGAGTGTGTGTGTGAGAGGAAAAAAAATGGCTGACTTTTGTTTTTCATTATTTTTCCATTTCACTCATTTCTCTACTTCTGGCTTCCAGCTGTGACCAAGGAAAGTGCCAAAATATTATGAGAGGTAGTCCCAGGACAATTTCAGTCTGACCAGAGGTTGAAAATAAGACCACTCCAACAAAAGAAATCTGAAAATTGTAGCCCTGTTGTATACTGCATGACATATAGAAAAGTTTTAATGAACATTTTATAGTTACTGAAATTGTGTATTTTTCTTAACCAAATCTTTAACTTAAAAAAAAGTTCTAAAGAAATTTGGCTTTCCAAATGTTAGTGTTTCAGTAATGCCTGACATTTTGTGATCCCTGTTTGCATTTTCTTGGCAAATATCCTTCTCCACTTCATTTTCCAGATGAAGAACTGAGGCAAACAGGATTTAGTGACTTGCCCACAGTCTCATATAGAGTGAGTGTGTGAGGCTTAAAAAGGTGAATCTTTCTAATTACCAGTCAAGTGCTCTATCTACTTTGCCACCTATGATATAACAAGCTTTGGGCATTAAATTTCCTTTTAAATGCAAAATGGTAGTATTCTTTTAATCATATGTAATTATGACCATTTCTAAATCCTTATTAATTCCATATAATACTTACAATACTACTGGAATACTGTAACCATCATGAAATTCACTTAAGAACCTGGAAAAGGTTTATGAATTTATCTAAAATGTATTTGAGCTTATTAATCATTTAGCCTATAAACATTTATTAAGTTTCTATCATGTCTAAGAGGCTGTCCTAAACATTGAGAACCAAAGGGTGAAAATATGGTAAAAGGAATAATAGAATATTCATATATGCATTTAGGTGTAATATAAAAATGTAATGTGAATAAAGATAAATACAAAAATCTTACAAAATTTGAGAATATGAGAATCATTTTAAATCATGGGAAAGAAGTAATTGGGGTGTCTTTTATAGATTGGCATATTTGGGGTAATAAGGACTATGACTGTGATATCATTGGTACAATAAAATCTTAAATTAAGAAAGTATCTATTGATTTAGATCTGTACCTTATCTGTTAGAATTAAGGTCTTAGAGATTTCCATAAGTATTGTGAGACAAAAATCTTGGCAAAAAATCAGTTACAATATGTCAGAAACAACTCTTGAACCAAGATTTATCTCCAAATCCACCTCTTCATTTACTGTCATGCATCTTTGTCATCATAATTATATATGCATATATATATGTGTGTGTGTATGTAAAATAATCTCTTTCAATATTTAATTAGATGTTTTGGTTTTTAAGGAGTTCTTCAATACTATATTTCTAAGACAACTACCACTGATACTAATCCATTATTTTTGTTATAGGTCAAGAATAGAGAATGAAGCATATCATTTAATAAAGGAATTATTCGACCATTATTTCATAAAACTTAGAAATGCAAGTCATTTTAGAGATTACCTAATTTGGTGGTTTCTATTGCCTAGATGCAAAAAAAAAAATCCACTGAAAAAATCAATTCCTCAAAAAAAAATTGACCAAATACCAAAAAAAAAAAAAATCTGGTGAAGATAATAATGCCTTGAAAAGTAGAATCAATAAAATGGGAGAAAAAGATGCAAAAGCTAACTGAAGAAAATCATAAACTGAATACTAAAATTGGGCAAATGAAAATTAATGACTCTTTGAGATATCAATAATCATTCAAATAAATTCTAGAAAATAATAAAAATTGAAGAAAATGTAAAATACCTCATTGGAAAAAACAGGTGATCTGGAAAATAGATCCAGGAGAGACAATTTAAAAATTAATGTTATATCTGAAGGCTATAACCAAAAGAAGATCATGAATAACATTTTTTTTTCAAGAGATCATCAAGGCAAACTGCCCTGATATACAAGATCCAGAAAGCAAAATTGTCATTGAAAAAATTCACCAATCACATTCAGAAAGAGATCCCACAAGGAAAAGCCCCCCAAATGGTGTTACAAAACTCCAGATCAGTCATATTAAGGAAAATGTACTGAGATTGCCAAAAAACAAATAAACAAACAAACAAACTTAAAAACAATTCAGGTATTTAGTAGCTACAGTCAGGATTATCAAAGATTTGGCAGCTTCTTAAAGGGTCTTAGGATGTTGAATACCATATTTCAAAAGACAAAGGATCTGGGATTACAATCAGCAAGATTAAATATCATCTTTCAGGGAATGACATATTCAATGAAATAGGGGACTTTCAATCATTTCTCTTGAAATGAACTGAACAGGAAAATTTGATTTAAAATACAACATAGAAAGGTAAAATATTATTTAAATATAAAACTTTTTACCTCCCTAGATGGGAAAATGATACTAGTAACTTTTGAGAACTGTATCTTTTATTAGGGCAATTAGAGCAGGCATACATAGACAGAAAATGTAGGTATAAATTGACTCTGTTGTCATGATATTAAAGAAAAAGATATTAAAAAGTGAAACAGATTGTAATGGGAGGAGGAAAAGGATGTAAAATGGAATAAATTACATCACAAGAAGAAACACAAAAGGCCTATTGTGTGAAGCTTAATCTCATCAGTTTTGGATCAAAGAGGGAATAACATATTCACTCAGTTAGATATAGAAATTTATAGTTGCCTATGAGGTATTAGGAGGAGAAAAGGGAAAGAAAAAGGAGAGATTGGACAGAAGGGAGGGAAGAGACAGTAGAAGAAAGAGATAAAAGAAGACATAAGGGGTGGTAGAAAGCAGTTCAGGTTGAGGACAGGGTAAGCCAGAAACAAAACACTACTAAGGAGGAACAGGCTAGAAAGAAAGGGGAAAAAAAAAAAAATATATATATATATATATATACACACACACACACACACACACACAGGGGAGAAAATAGGATAGAGGGAAATACACAGCTGTTAATTATAACTATAAGAATGAATGGGATGAACTCTCACATAAAATGGAACCAGATAGCAGAGTGGCTTAAAAAACAGACTTACAAAATGGTGTTTACAAGAAACACATTTGAAATACAGACATGTACACAGACTAAAGGGAAAAGGCTGGAGGATAATGTATTATGCTTCAGCTTAAGCAAAAATATATAAATAAATAAATAAAAAGCAGGAGCAGCAATTCTAATCTCAGAGAAAGCAAAAGCAAAAATGAATCTAATTAAAAGAGATAAGGAAGGAAACTATACCTTATTAAATAATACCATAGTCAATGAAGTGGTGTCAATACTAAACATATTTGCACTAACTGGTACATCATCTAAATTCTTAGAGAAGTTAAGCCAGTTACAAGAAGAAATAGAAATCAAAACATAGTAGTGGATGACCTCAACCTCCCCCTCTCAAAATTAACAAAAAATTTAACCATGAAATAAACAAGAAAGAAATTAGAGAGGTTAATAGAATCTTAGAAAACATAGATGTGATAGACCTCTGGAAAAAACCAATAGGGATAGAAAAGAATATACATTTTTTTTTATCAGTAGTACATGGTACCTAGACAAAAACTGATTATGTATTAGGGCATAAAAATTTCACAAAAAAGTGTAGAAATGCAGAAATAGTGAATACATCGACTTCAGATCACAATGCAATAAAAATTACAACCAATAAATGGCCATAGAAAATAGAATAAAAATCAATTGTAAATAAAATAATTTAATTTTAAAGTGGGTCAAATACCAAATCAATAATTTAATCAAAGTGAATGACAATAATGAAACAACATACAAAAACTTATAGGATGCAACCAAAGACATTCTTAGGGGAAATTTTGTATGAAATGATGAAGATCGATGGACTGGGCATGCAAATAAAAAAGCTAGAAAACAAGGAAATTAATCCCCCCAGCTAAATACCAAATTAGATATTTTGAAAACTAAAGAAGAGATTAGTAAAAAGAAAGTTAAAAAAAAAAAACTATTGTGCTAATTAGCAAAACTAATGCTTGTTTTTTTTTTAAAATAAAAACCAACAAAATAGATAAACCTTTGGTTAATCTGAATAGAAAAAGGAAAGAAAAAAAAACAGATTACAAACATAAAAAAATGAAAAGGATGAACTTCCCACCAATGAAGAATAAATTTAAACAATAATTAGGAGCTATTTTGTCCAACCATATATCAACACATTGAAATGGATCAATATTTATAAAAAATTATTTGCCCAAATTAGAAGAAAAGTAAATAAATTACTTAAATAACCCCATTTTAGACAAAGAAGTTGAATAAACCATTAATAAACTTTCTAAGAAAAAATCTTCAGGCCAGATGAATTTATTCTATCAAATTTTTAAAGAAAAATTAATTCCTGTACATATTTAAATGCTTTTCATTTAGGGTCAGAGGTGAGGGGAAGAGAGGGAGAAAAAAAAATAGAACACAAAGTTTTACAAGGTTGAATGTTGAAAATTATCTATGCACATGTTTTAAATAAAAAGCTTTATGAAAAAGAATAAATTCCAAAACTATGCAAACTATTCAAAAAACAGGCAAAAAAAGAGTTCTGTCAAATTCCTTCTATGATACAAATGTGATGTTGATACCTAACCAAGAAGACTCAAAAAAAAGAGAAAATTATGAAGCAAATTCCCTAATGAATATTGATAAAAAAACTTAATTTTAAAAATTTAAGTTCATTTATTTTTAATAATGACATTTTTATTTTTCAAATGCATTCAAAGATAATTTTCAATACTTACCTATGGAAAACCTTGTGTTCCAAATTTTCTTCCTCCCTGTCTTCCTCTCCACTCCTCTAGACAGCAAACATTCCAATATAGATTAAACTTGTGCAATTCTACTAAATATATTTCCATATTTGCCATGCTGCACAAGAAAAATCAGATCGAAAGGGAAAAAACCATGAGAAAGAAAACATAAAAGCAAACAAACACCACCACAATCAAAAAGATGAAAATACTATGCTTTGATCCATATTCTCTCTAGATGCAGATGGCACTTTCCATCCTAAGTCTATTAGATTTTCCTTGAATCACCACATTGTTGAGAAGAGCCAAGTTCATCACAGTTATCATTACATAATTTGTACAATGTTCTCAGTTCTGCCCACTTCACTATCCAGGCTTTTCTGAAAATCAGCCTTCTTATCATTTCTTAAAAAACAATAATATTCTATTTTCTTCATATACCATAACTTCTTTAGACATTCCCTAACTAATGGGCACCCACTCTATTTCCAGTTCCTTGCCCCTGCAATAGGGCTACTACAAACATTTTTTGCACTTGTAGGTCCTTTCCTCTCTTTTATGATCTCTTTGAGATATAGATCAAGTTGAGACACTACTGGATCAAAAAGTCTGCAAGTTTGGGGCATAATTCAAAATTGTCCTCCAGAATGGTTGTTTAATTTCACAACTTCATCAGAAATGTATTAGTGTTGGGGCAGCTAGGTAGCACAATGGATAGAGCACCAGTCCTGAAGTCAGGAGGACCTGGGTTCAAATCTGGTCTCAGACACTTAACATTCCCTAGCTGTGTGACCCTGGGCAAGTCACTTAACCCCATTTGCCTCAGCAAAAAAAAAAAAAAAAAAAAAGAAATGTATTAGTGTTTTCCCACATCATCATCAATATTTATCATTATCATTTCCTGTCATCTGAGTGGTGTGAAGTGATACCTCAGAATTGTTTTAATTTGATGGAAAAATTTTAAAGAAAATGTTTATAAAAAGATTACAAAGATTACAAAAAGTTGTAATAACTTATCAACAGGATAATATCCTATGACCAAGTGGGATTTCTATCAGGAATGCAGGGTTGGTTCAATATCAAAAAAGCAATTGGATAATTGACTGTATCAAAACAAAATTAAGAAAAAATCATATGATAATCTCAATAGATTCAGAAAAATTATTTGACAAAAAACTGTATGCATTCCTATTAAAAACACTAGAGAACATAGAAATAAATAGAATTTTCCTTAAAATGGTAAGCAGAGTTTATCTAAAATCAGCAGCAATTTGTAATGAGGAAAAGATAAAAGCATTCCCAATATGATTAGTAGTGAAACAATGATGCTCAACACCCCCATTACTCAATATTGTACTAGAAATGTTGGCTTTAGCAAAAAGAAAAGAAAAAGAAATTAAAGGAATTAGAGTAGGTAATGAAGAGATAAAATTCATACCCGTGGTATCATGTTATACATATAGAATCCTAGAGAATCAACCAAAATCAACTTGAAACAACAATTTTAGCAAAGTTGCAGGATATACAATAAACCCATAAAAATCATCAATATTTCAAATTGTTGCTAACAAAAACCCAGCAACAAAAGATAGAAAGAGAAATTCAATTTAAAATAGCTGTATATCAAACAAAATATTTGGGTGTCTACCTGCCAAGACAAACCCAGAAACTATATGAACACAATTACAAAAATACTTTTCACATCCAAGAAAATCCCAATAGACTTTGGATGAGAAAATGCCATCTGTATCTAGAAAAAGAACTATGGAGATTGAATGTAAATCAACACATGCTATGTTCAAGTCTTTTTTTCTATTTTTCCTTCCATTCTCATGGTTTTTCCCTTTTGTTCTGATTTTTCTCTCCCAACATGATTCATAAAGCCAGTGTGCATTTCTTTGTCAAATAATTAATTTAATTAAAATCTTTTCACAGAAATAAAGTCATACACAAATATTTGAAAAATTTCAATTTCTCATAGTCAGGTAGTGCTGATATAATTTAAATGATAATACTACCTAAAATTAGCATACTTGTTCAATGCCATGCCAATAAAACTGCCAACATTTTTTTCAGAGCAAGAAAAATAATAAAAAATTATTCTAGAAAAAGCAAAGGTCAAGAATATCAAAGGAATTAATGAAAAATAAAATAACAAAGGATGGTGGCCTGGCAGTACCAGACCTAAAACTATATTAAAAAGCAGCAATCATCAAGGCTAAGAAATAGAGTGGTGGATCAGTAGAATAGATTAGATACACATGATACAATAATCTATAACTATAGTAATCTACTGTTTGATAAACACAAAGATTCCAGCTTCTGGGACAAAAATTCACTATTTGGCAATAATTACTGGGGGAAATGTCAGAAATTTGGCACAGGCTTACATCTCAAAGTCTACACAAAATAAGGTCAACATGGGTACATGAATTATTCAGAAAGATGATATTACAAGCAAATTATAAGCAAACCTTTATGCAAGGTTTACCTATTAGATCTTTGGAGAAAGGAGCAATTTATGGCCAAAGAAGAAGTAGGGAATATTATGAAATGCAAAATGAATAACTTTTATTTCTTGCATTCAAAAAGGTTTTCTACAAACAAAATCAATGCACCCAATTTTAGAAAGGGAAGCAGAAATATTGGGGGGGGGATTTTATAGCCAATGTTTCTGATAAAAGTCTTATTTCTAAAATATAGAGAGAACTAAGTCAAATTCATAAGAATACAAATCATTCCCCAATTGATAAATAGTAAAGGCATATGAAGACAATTTTCAGATGAAGAAATTAAAGCCATCTATAGTCATATGAAAAATGCTCTAAATCAACATTTATTATAGAAATGCAAATTTATGCAGCTCTGAGTTACCACTTTACACTTATCAGATTGACTAAAATGACAAGAAAAGGAAATGTTAAATGTTAGAGGGGATGTGGGAATACTGGGACACTAAAGCATTATGGTGGAGTTGTGATATGATCTAATATTCTAGGGAGCAATTTGAAACTATATCAAAAGGTCTATAAAACTGTGCATACCCTTTGATCCAACAGTGTCACTATTGGGTCTTTATCCCAAGGAGATCATAAAAGAGGGGAAAAGACCCACAAGTGCAAAAATGTTTGTAGCAGTTTTGGTTTTTTGATTTCATTTTTGTAGTGGCAAAGAATTGGAA
Source organism: Myrmecobius fasciatus (assembly GCA_023553655.1). Classification (NCBI taxonomy): domain Eukaryota; kingdom Metazoa; phylum Chordata; class Mammalia; order Dasyuromorphia; family Myrmecobiidae; genus Myrmecobius; species Myrmecobius fasciatus. The sequence goes on along the minus strand of JAJPUD010001633.1, from coordinate 361,033 downwards.
AATGAATAGATCCCCATCACTTGGGGAATGGCTGAATAAATTGTATATGAAAGTAATGAAATATAAAATAATAAAAAGGCTGATTTTGGAAAAACTTGGAAAGATTTACATGAACTTATGCTGAGTAAAACAAGCAGAACCAGGAAAACATTGTACACAGCAACAAGAAGATTATGCTGTGATCAACTATGATACACTTATTTTTTCTCAGTGATTCAGTGATCCAAGTCAGTCCTAATAAACTTTGTATGGGAAATGCCATACTCATCTAGAGAAAGAACTATGGAGACTGAATGTAAATAAGTATCAAGACATTTTTTTATCTTGTGTTTTTCCCCTTGTCTTCTAATTTTTCTTTCCCAACATGATTCTTAGGATATATGTAAAAAATTAATGTATGCATATAACCTCAAAAATGCTGCTTTGCATATTAATGGAGAAAATAAACAATCAAGGATTTTTAAAAAGATAGTACTAAAGCAAGAGGTCAGCATGAATAGCTTACTGAGGATGAAGCAGGAGGCATAATTGAGGTCAAGCCTGTTCTCTCAGAAATTACTTGCAGCATGGGCAGCTAGGTGGCACAGTGGTTAGAGCACCAGCTCTGAAGTCAGGAGGACCTGAGTTCAAATCTGGTCTCAGACACTTAACATTCCTAGCTGTGTGACCCTGGGCCCTGGGCAAGTCACTTAACCCCAATTGCCTCAGCAAAAAGCAAAAAAAAAAAAAAAAAAAAAAGAAAGAAATTACTTGCAGCAGTAGCAGTGAATTTAAATTCTTTAGTGTAAGAAAAAGACTTGAGTCACCTTTACAATCCAATCCCAAGACTATGGCTATCATAGTGGTGGGGGAGTTAAAAATTAATGACATAAAACAATATAGGTAAAGAGAAATAACTGAAAGGTTTAAAGAGAAAAAAAAACACTGATTAAAAAGACTATACTACAAGCAGATAAATGAACAGAGAGGATACTAAAATTAGACGGAAGCATAAATGCTAAAACATCAAAAAGATTACAGGTTTTTCAGAGTATTACAAGGCAAAAGAAATTGAATAAACACCTAATAAAACAGGATTCTATGAATTTTCAGGAGGGCCAAAATGTTGGAATATATCTCTTGTATAGTATAAATAATTAATCAAATAGAAAACAGATGAATATAAAATGGTGAGCCTCATCAAAGAAGTAAGAGAACACATCTACATAACAAATATAATTAAAATGAAGGACACTTTTGGTCCTCTGATCCTTTACTGGAGAGGCTGCCAGATATTGGGTAATCCTGACTATTGCTCCTTGATATTTAAATTGTTCCTGTCTGGCAGCTTGCAGTATTTTTTCCTGAAGATTTTAGTTCTGGAGTTTCACAATCATGTTCCTTGAGGTTTTCCTTGTGGGACTTCTTTCTAAAGGTGATCTATTGATTCTTTCAGTGGGTAATCACCCTCTGTTTTTAGAATATTGGAGCATTTTCCTTAATGATCTCTTTAAGAACGTTATCCAGGCTTTGGCTTTTTTTTTTTTTTTTTTTGGTCATGGGCTTTAGTTAGGCCAATAATGTTTAAATTGTCTCTTCTGGATCTATTTTCCAAGTCAGTTGTTTTTCTAGTGAGGTATTTCATATTTTCTTTCATTTTTTCATTCTTTTTAGTCGGTTGGACTGATTTTTCCTGTCTCACAGAGTGTTTAGCTTCCATTTGCCCCTTTCTACTTTTTAATGTGTGATTTTCTTCAGTTAGCTTTTGTATCTCTTTTTCCATTTGGTAAATTCTACTTTTTAGGGAGTTGTTTTCTTCAGATAATTTTCTTTCTTTTCCAGGCTGTTGACTTTATCATGCATACCTCTCATTTCCTTTTTCATTTTTTCTTCTTCCTCTTAAAGCACTTCCAAGAAACCTCTTTGGGCTTGAGACCAATTCATATCACTATTTGAGATTTCTCCTGTGGACATTTAATTCTTGTCTGAGTTGATCTTTGGTCTTCCCTGTTCCCATAGTAGCTTTATATGGCCAAGGTTCTTTTCTGTTTCTTGCTCATTTTCTTTCCTTTTTTTTTTGTATTTCCTCTTTTTTTATTTTTATAGTTGAGCTCTGCAGCTGGGGTAAAGGGACAGCTGTCCCAAGCTACCTGTGGAGCTCTGAGCTTTGGCTTTGAACACTGAGTCTCCTTTTGTTTGCAGGGAGTAGCTTTGCCTGATATTTTCAGGAAACAGCCCAGTTTCCCAGAGTTTATCTTTGAGCTGTGACTGAAAACTGCCCCAATGATTTACTCCTCTACTGAGTCAGAACTGAGGGTCTTAGTTGCTGACTTGCAGTAATTAAGACCCTCTCACTGGCTTTCCCAAAGTCTATCTGAGCTGAAGAGTTGTTTCATTTCATCAGCCTCTAGTTAGAGGATTGGTTTCATGTGGTTTTCAAGGGATACTGGGAGAGCTCAAGAAGCTTCCTGGCTTTACTTCACCATCTTGGTTCCACCACTGGAAAGTCCCTTCAGTGAAAGACAATCTTGAAAAAAGGAAGTAAAATTGCATAACATGAAAGCTATTTACATAAGCAAAAAGCCTTGATTCTGAAGATAAAATTCAGAGAAACAACTTAAGGAAAATACATGACAGCACAACTACAACAAAAACTTGAACACTACAATGCAAGAAATCTACCCAAAACTTTTGAATACACAAAGCAACACTAATTGAAAGAAACTAAGATAGTCTCCAGAAAAAAGAAAGAAAGATAGAAGTGAAAAATTAAGAAAGGAGAGAGAGAGAGAGAGAGAGAGAGAGAGAAGGGAAAAAAAAGAAAGAAAAAGTAATAGCAGAAAACACCATGACAATAACAATAACAAAATTTATGCTTCAATCTCTAATATACAATATGATTTAAATTAATAATTCAAATGATCAAAAATGAACAAATACTGCATATAACTTAGAAAAAGAATTTCCAGTAAAGGAAGGGGGAGGTGAACATGAAGTGGAGTGACTCCAAAAGGGTCACACAGATTTTCCTGTTGAAGACATTCAATTCTTTTTCTTCTAATTTAAGTTATTTTGTTAATGTCAATTGCATTTGTGAAACATAAGACCATAGTTGCTGATCTAGGAAGAACCTCAAAGACAGAAAATTAGGTATCATAATAAATGTAACACTTGAATACTAAGTGAGTCCTGAGGCACTCATTTGTAAAATGGGAATAATGATAGCATCTAATGAATGAGTTAGATATGAAGATCAAATGACAAATACTCCAAGTGAAAAACTTCACAAACATTGAAATGCTATATTTTAAAAAGTAATTATCATTATCATGATTATTATTTCAGTATTCCCTCATTTTAGAGTTGAGGAAATTTAAGCCAAAGCAGATTGCAAGATAACCAGGTTCACATATGTAGAAACCATGAGCAGTAGAATTTGAACTCAAGTCCTCTGTTTTTGGGTCAACTATTTTTCTCCTCATGATGCTTCAACCATGGTGCTTCTCTTTTTCACCTCTGTCTCATGAAATCCTTAATTTCTTTCAAAGGTTCAGCTCATATGACTCTTTCTACATAAGACATGTTCTGAGACATTCAGATGCTAAAGCCCCACAACAATAATTTTTTTAAAATTTACTTTGTATATTATTTACATATGTTCATATGTGCATGTTGTTTGGCCTCAGATGAAGAGATGCTCCTTGAAGTCAGAGAATATTTCATTTTTGTCTTTGTATGCTCATCATAAAGCAGGATGCCTGATACATAGTTCACACTTAATAAGTATTTGTTTAAGGGGGTAACTTCCCCTTTTAATTTTAGTGTCTTCCCTCAGTTAATTATCTCCAATTTATCTTATATATGGCTTGTTTGAACATAATTGGTTCCATGTTGTCTCCCTCATTAGATTGTGAGTTCCTTGCGACAGGGACTATATTTTCCCTTTTCTTCAAATCTTCAGTGCTTAGTACAGTGTCAGGCATATCGTAGGCTTTTATTAAGTATTTATTGACTGTTGTATTGATGTTGATTTTACTTTACTCATTCCTCTATGTAGTACTATTATAGAAAATGTATACCTATACTGAACTGACCAGCTGACTTGTGTAAAGATGACAGATTCCTCAACTATTTTTTAAAGTTTTCCTTATTGATAAGATTCAACTCTACCTACTCTTTCACATGATCAGGTATAGAGTTTTGGTTAAACAAACAAGCCTTATTCCTTAAAATGTCCTTCTGCTAAACAGTAATAATAAAGACTCCACACACTTATGAATCCATGTATGTGCATTCAGAGATAGACACATTATGAATTTAAAAGATCTGCCCATGATTGTGTGGTGATTAATATGCCTATCAATGACTTGGAGAAAGCTATAGTGGCAGGCTTATAAACTCTACAGATGACAGAAAACTAGGAGAAATTTTAAATATATTGGATGGCAGTCAGAATCTAGAAAGAATTTTGACAAGCCAATGTTAGGTCAAATTTCATAAGATGAAATTTCATAGGAAAAAATGTAGTCTAATACTACACTTGATTTCATATAACAGTGTTATAAGAATGGATAGATAGTTTGTTAGAAAGAAGGAAAAAAGAAAGATTTGGAGGTTTTAGTGGTCCAAGCTCTGCCTAAGTGAAGAGTGTGATACAATTGGCATAAAAGCAAATCTAATGTAGTCTCAGTTTTCATTAAGTGATGTTCAACAAAATTCCTATAAATTTTGCCATGTCTGAACGAGTAATGGTATATGAATGTAATGAAACACTATTCTGTTATAAGACATGATGAGCATACAGATTTCAGAAAAACCTGGAAAGACTTACATGAACTGATGCTGAATGAAGTGAACAGAACCAGGAGAATATTGTGCACACTAACAACATTGTATAATGATCAACTCTGAAAAACTTAGTTCTTCTCAGCCTAAGACAATTCCAAAAGATTTTTCATGATGGAAAGACACATCCACAAGAGAAAGAACAAGAGTCTGAATACAGATTGAAGCATACTATTTTTACTTTTTGTGTTTCTTTCATTCTCATGATTTTCCTCTTTTATTTTGATTCTTCTTTCACAAAATGACTAATGTAGGATTCTACATTTATAATGCATATTAGATAACTTGTTGCCTTGGGGAGGGGCAGAAAAAGGAGGAAAGGAGAAAAAATGGAAATAAAAATCTTATAAAAGTAAATATTGAAAACTAATAAATAAATTTTTCAAAAATAATTAAAACTAAAATTGGAGTGGCTTGCTTTGGAAATGACGTGTGGTGATGTTTTACGTCTATTATAGAGGGGCTTTTTTCTCAGAAACAGCTTAAGCTACATGTGTACAAAAATGTTTGTTGTAGCTCTTGTTGTGGTAGCAATGAATTGGAAAATTAGTAGATGTCCATCAATTGGGAAATGGCTGAAAAAGTTGTGGTATATGAAAATATTGGAATATTATTGTTCTATAAGAAATGATGAACAAGCTGATTTTAGAAAGGCCAGGAAAGTTTGCATGAACTGATTCTGAGCAAAACAAGCAGAACCAGGAATATATTGTACAGCAAGAATGTGTGATGATCAACTATGCAAGACTTGGTTCTTCTCAGTGGTTCAGTGATCCAAAGCAATCCCAGTAGAATTTGGGCAGAAAATGCCATCTGCATTCAGAAAAAGAATTATTGAGATGAAGTGTAAATCAACACATGCTATGTTCACTTCTTTTTTTCTGTTTTCTTTTTTTCTTCCATAGTTTTTCCACTTTTGTTCTTATTTTTCACTCCCAACATGATTCAAAAAGCAATGTGTATTAAAAAATAAATAATTTTTAAAAAATAAAAGAAATAGAAATAGCTTGGACTTGAAAATTTTTGGTCTCTTTTCAATCTATGAGATTTTTTTGATTTTGTGAGTAGTCATTAAGAGCTCAACATCAAAGTAGAAGCTGTTTTCTACTATCGTGATTTACATATCTGTCCTTGTTCCTCTACTATTCAATTTTAATAAGAAAGTCAATGAAGGCAAAAATGGCATAAGTATCAATTATAAAAATAGTAAAATAGTGGTTAGAGTTGTTAATTAGATAGATGACAGTTAAATACAAAGAGCTGCATATTTAAAGACTAGAATAATAAGCTGAAATAATAATAAGGTTAAATGTAAAGTTGTATTCAGAGTTAAGAAATCAATAGTACAGAGACAAATGACCAATACATGGCTAGACAAAAATTATGGTTTTTATCTTAGAAATTTTATTTTTTCAATTATATGTAAAACAATCTTTAACATTTGTTTTTAAAATTTTGAGTTCCAGATTTTCTCCTTTCCTCCTCCCCACATTGAGAAAGCACATGTGAAGTTATGGAATATATTTCCATAAAAGTCATGTTGAGAAAGAAAGATTTCTCCTCCCATGCCTGCAAAAAAAAAAAAAAAACTGTCAAGAAAAATAAAGTTAAAAAAAAGTATTTTTCAATTTCTATTCAGACACAATCAATTCTTTCTTTGGGTATGGAGAACATTTTTCATCATAAGTGCTTCAGAGTAGTTTTGCATCATTGTATGGCTGAGAATAGCAAAATCATTCACAGCTGATCATCCAACAATATTGCTATTACTTTGTAAACAGCATATTTCATATGAGCATGAGCTCATGGAGAACTTTCCAGGTTTTTCTAAGAGTATCTCTAAGTTAGCTAAAAGAGTATCAATAACTTCTTAGTTATGGTATTCCATCATATGCAACAATAGTATTCCACCATAATCCCATTCCACAATTTATTCAGCCATTCCCTGATTGATAGGCACCCCCTCAATTTCCAATTCTTTGCACAGAGAAAAGAACTGCTACAATTTTTTTGTACAATCTTTTTTTCTTTTTTTTTCAATCTCTTTTGGGATACGTGCTTGCATAGTAGTAGTATTGTTAAGTCAAAGAGTATGCAAGATTTTATAGCTCTTTGGACATATAGACAAAAATTCTTATAGAAAAAAATCTGTAATTTTCATGGACTTCCACCTCTACATGTGAAAAACATAAAATAGGGGAACTAAGAAAGCTAATTAGAAATTAGTTTGCCTTAAAAGCATACAATGCTGAGAAACAGGAAAATAAGTCTTAACATTTTCTCCTAACAGTCATATTCTATTTGACACAGTAATATTTATTTTTCAGTGCCACTTCTGAGAAATACAATATGAAGCATGTCCAAAGGAAGGCTACAAAAACCATTGAGGACACTAAAACTAGCTATATGAAGAAAGATTGAATGAAATTTGGATTGTTTAAATTGGAAAATATTTGGGGGAAACCTAATAGATTTCTAGTATTTAATGAAGGGCCACATGGAAGAGAGGAAAGAAAGGAATAATCATTTTTATAGTGTCTACTATGTGCCAGACCCTGTGTAAAGCAATTTTACAAACATTATTTCATTTGATGCTAACCGCACTCCTGCAAAATAGATGTTACTTTTATCCCTGTCTTATAGTTGAGAAAACTGAGGCAAACAAAAGTTAAATAACTTACCCAAAGTCAAACAGGTAGTGTCTGAAACTAGATTTCAACTTTGGTCTTCCTGACTCCAGATCCAGAGATCTGTCCACTTGTCATTCATTAACAATGAAGGATCATACTTGTTTTACTGAACACATTCTCCATCCTCTCCTTTTTCTGACCACCAAGAGTAGTCCTATAAAACATGGATTGAAGTTTGAAGAATCATACTTTGTCTCAATGTGAGCAAAGTCTTCCTAATTGTGACAGATGGTGAACAATGACACAATCTACCACAGGTGGTTGTATGTGTCCTTTCCCTTCATGTTTTCCAATGAAGACTAAATGACTGATTTTGAAAGACATCATGGAGATATGGACTGGAGTACTATGACTATGAAATGTTTCATTGAATATTATTGAAAAAGTTCTCCCACCCATACCTAACACCACATACCAAGATAAGATCTAAATGGGTTCAAGATCTAGATATAAAGAGTGATTTTGTAAGCAAGTTAGAGGAATGTAATATAGTTTACCTCTCAGACCTGTGGAGATGGAATAAATTTATGTCCAAAGAAGATCTGGATCTCCTAATTGAACACCAGATGGATAATTTTGATTATATTAAGTTAAAAGTTTCTGTACAAATAAAACTAATGCAGACAAGATTAGGAGGGAAGCATCAAATTGGGAAATCATCTTTACATTTAATGGTTCCGATAAAGGCCTCATTTCTAAAATATATAGAGAGTTGTCTCATATATATAAGAATTCAAGCCACTCTTCAATAGATAAGTGGTCAAGGGATATGAACAGACAATTTTCAGATGATGAAATTAAAACCATCTCTAGTCATATGAAAAGGTGCTCCAAATCACTATTGATCAGAGAATTGCAAATTAAGACAACTCTGAGGTACCACTACACACCTGTCAGATTGGCTAAAATGACAGGAAAAGATAACGATGAATGTTGGAGGGGATGTGGGAAAACTGGGACACTAATACATTATTGGTGGAACTGTGAACGGATCCAACCATTCGGGAGAGCAATTTGGAGTTACGCTCAAAAAGTTATCAAACTGTGCATACCCTTTGACCCAGCAGTGTTTCTACTGGGCCTATATCCCAAAGAGATCTTAGAGGAGGGAAAGGGACCCACATATGCAAGAATGTTTGTGGCAGCCCTTTGTGTAGTGGCTAGAAACTGGAAACTGAAGGGATGCCCATCAATTGGAGAGTGGCTGAATAAATTATGGTATATGAATGTTATGGAATATTATTGCTCTGTAAGAAACAACCAGCAGGATGATTTCAGAGTGGCCTGGAGAGACTTGCATGAACTGATGCTGAGTGAAACGAGCAGAACCAGGAAATCATTATGCACGGCAACAACAATATTACATGATGATCAATTCTGATGAACATGGCTCTCTGCAACAAAGAATTGTCTCAAACCAGTTCCAGTTGTTCACTGAAGAAAACCATATACACCCAGAGAGAGGGATATGAAATATGGACCACAACATAACATTTTCATGATCTCTATTGATGTTTGCTTGCATTGTGTTGCCTTTCTCTGGTTTTCTTTTTTTTCTTGTAGATAGGATTTTTCTTGCACAACTTGTCAACTGTTATTACATTATTAACATGTAGTGGACTTCCTGCCATCTAGGGGAGGAGAGGGGACTGGGGGTAAAAGTTGTAATGGAGAGCTTTGTAAAGATCTATGCTGGGGAACTACCCATACATATGTTACACAAATAAAAAGCTTTAATAAAAAAAGAAAAAAAAAGAAAAAAAGAAAAAGTTCTCCCAACATAAGTTTTTATTATGATGATAATTAGGGTAAATACACCAGCAACAGCACCTAAATGAATAAATATTTCAGAGAAATTCCATTTTCATTGCATTGCAAGTTCTTAATATATATGTTAGTCATTGAAGAGAATTGTTTCAAGAGTTACGAGTTTATATTTCAAAGTGACATTTGACATAGAACAGTAAACAGAAGATGGAACAGGAAATAAATATTGTTTCTGACCCAGGTCAGATAGACACCAATAGCCCAGAGATAATAGCTTCTCTATTCAGCAAGTTAGGAATAATAACCACTAAACTAGTACTTCATACTTTTAAATTATTCTCTGACACCTGGTCCTCTGAACAATAAGATTATCATTAGTATTATTGCTATTATGTGGATCACTGGGCTTTCAGTTGTAATTTTTTTCCCCTTCTTTAAGGTGATTTTTTTTTTCATTTTATATTTCTAGTTAAGTTCTAAACTGTTTGTTTAAACAAATTGATTTGACAACAAAAAATTGCTGTTTTTAAGAAAAAGTATATTATTTTGATCAAAATGTAGTTTCTAAATTAATCATATCCTGATAATTATTGTATTGCAAAATAAATGACTTAAAATTATAAACATGAATTCTTGAGAAATAATGCTCAAGAGAAGTGATTGTAAGTCCAGCTTTCTTTCATCTTATTCCTTACAGTCTGGCTTCTGATCAGACAACTTGACTGAAACTAGTCTATTTAAGGCATTCAAAACCAATTAATTATAATTGGTTTTATATTCATGATATATTATTGTGTTATTGTATATTATGTTTTGATATTTTATATATATATGTAATACATGTATATATATTGCAACATACACTATGTGCTATAGTATATATCATATTGTAGAACATTATGCTATTCTAGCATAACACTATATTATAGTACAGTATGTTTTATTTTATATTATATAACATAGCTAATTTAATATAATTTTATCAGTCTTCATTCTTGATCTCTCTGCTACTTTTCACACATATGTATATGTGTATATGTGTATATTGTATTCATTCACACTATACATGCATACATTCACATGTGTGTATGCCGTGCTCATCTTAAATACAATATTGCACATGTGTGTATGCATTGTGTGCTTGTGAACATATGTGTACACATATGATTGCACACACTCATATATGAAAAGTAGCAGAGAGGTGAAGAATGAATACTGACAAAATACAAGAAATTATAGTATGTGAATGTGTATGCATTTGTTTTTTATTGCAGCTTTTTTTTTAATTGACAGCCATCTATTTTCTTTCCCTGCCATCCCTTTCCTCACTGAGGGGGAAAAATCCCTTTTAATAAATATTCATAGACAAGCAAAACAAATTCTTCAAATGTTTTTCAAAAATATTTATCTCATTTTGTACCTTTAATCTATCACTTCTTGATCAGTAGTGTATAACATGCTTAAACTCTGGTCCTTTAGATTTATGCATAATGGTTATGTTGGTGAGATTTTGTAAAACTTTTAAAATTGTTTATTGTTATTATATTGTTTTTATAGTATAAATTGTTCTCTTGTTTCTGCCCTACACAAATTGTCTTTTGTGTCTTTTGAAGCATTATATTCTGTGTTTCCATCTTTGAAGTAAGAATGTTACCCAGAGTTTTCTTCAGTGCCTTCTTCTGTTTTATCTTCACATCTTCTTTGATAGTGATCATATCATTTCCTATGGGTTCAGTTATCAGGTCCTTTCACATTGTTCCAGAATCTGCATATCCCTTTCTTATTCTTTCCAGATTTTCAGCTTCATATCACAAACTATAGAGAACACTAATACCTAGGGAATCAAAAATGGTTCATGGATTAAATGGCACCAAAGAAATTCTTTCTAGGAATGGTAGTGCAGTATGTACAATGTCAGAGAGTTAGGCAGGGGAATATAACATATAGAGAACAGCAAATAGGTCAGTGTTTCTGTAATGTAATGTAATTCATAGGATGGGGTAAAGTGAAATCCATTTGAAAAACTGGATTGTAGTTAACAAGCCAGATTAAACTTCACAAAGTTCCATGCATGCATTTTTTTTTTTTGGTCTCTAGTGTTCCAATTTATCTCTTGAAATTAATTTGTAATTTCCTGAGGATATTTCCTGAATGTAAGCTCCTTGAGGGTAGGAATAATTTCTGTTTCTTATGCCTAGGATCCAGTGCCTTATGCATACTAAAGTCTTAACATTGATCTGAATTCCCATTTCCCTCCTCACCCCTTCATCTGCCGTTTCATATATCTGTTTTAAATTCTTGTGGTTCTAGCTATGGATGTTTTTCTTCTCTAATTCCCTTCTTCCTAGATTCTAAACATTCTTCAGTAATTAAAATTGAGTAAATAGTTTCATGATTTACTTCTGACTAACCAGATACTTGGATTGTATTCCTGGCTTCATCATGGAATCATTGCTTCTCAGACAGGTTCTTAGTTTTGCCCAGCTTTATCATGAGACAGATTATTCAGAGAGCTGAGGGAAAAAAATAGATCCTTTCCCCTTCTTTGTCCCAGCAACTCTCACCTTCTATTACTATCCTTTATATGAGGTTTTTTCTCCTGAGAATTGTGCCAAAATAATGGTGCAGGATAGCTCATCTACAGAAGGGAGCCATATCGATCTACTTTGTTACTCATCTAGAACAGGTCCAACCTTGATTATGCCTAAGAACTAGACATGTGACGGGGAACAGAAACATGATTTTGTTTTCATTAGGTCACTTCTAATTAGGTGAGGTTCAATCTGACCTGACAGAAGAGTGCGGGCAGGGGCTTGTCAAGGATGAGGTGCATCCAAACAGTAATACATCCGCTGAGCCTAAAATAGGAAGTACTTAGGCTCTGAGGCTTCAGTACCAGAGAGTGTCTAGAATGCTTTCCATGTTGGAGGAAACCACCTTTGAAAGGCATCTATTTGATCATCTGGTTTCCTGGCAAAACATCTCCTTTTCCAGAAAACTTCACTGGCACTTTTTTTTTCAAGAAATAATGCAAAATTATTGTTGCTGTTGTTTCAGTTTAAGATAAGAACCTTTATGGCAGACCTTCATCTGGAACTCAGCCGGTCATAGCTGAGAACAAGGAATTAGTGTTAGAAAGCCAAGCCAATCAGTTTGTTACGTGGCCAAATGTTCTTCCAGAGGTAAACTAGCAGGTCAAGATGGAAAATTAAAGAACATGTGAAGCAGGCATGTAATTATTTCCTCAGAAGCCCTTTTACATGTGCCAAGGAGATGATAGACCACTTATGAACATGTACTTGGAAGGGGGAAGGGAGGACAAAGGGAAAAGCCCTGTACAAGCTAATCAGCTCTGCTCAAAATGAAATGAACTCTCTGCACTGAGTAGCTCATGGCCAGGAGCCAAGTCCTACCCAAAGTCTCTAGTGGGTGACTCAAAAACCCTTCCCACATATGAGAAATATGCCAGCACTTTCATCTTCAATACCCAAGTCTCTCCTCTACCTCATACTGCACTGAAAACCTACAGGAATTGTTCTCTGATCCAAGGACTGGATCATCCTATCCCAAATTCCCCTTCCACCCAGTTTTTTGCCTTCATGGTGAGCTTTCTCCTCATTTCTTCCTTCCCCCTTCTCCAATCCCAGCCCACTACAAGGCATTCCAGGATTATTTCAGTATGTGATTAATACAGAGCAAGTCAGGTTTTATTCTCTTTTCCTTGCATAAACAAAAGCCCACCATTGATTCTACATTGAGTAAATATGAAACAAGAGGCTCCTGTTAATAAGGTTACAGAATGAGTGGAAATAACATGACAGTCAAGCATCATAATGAGAAAATTGCTAATGATTTCTGAACAAATGCACATTTATTGCTTCTGTTATATGAGGAGGAAAGTTCCAGCATCAGGCTCTGTCACAACTATAGCCTTCATCTTAGATCATATGCTCTCCTTCTGCTGGCCTATGAATGATTCTTTCCATTCTACTTATCACTTAATATTCTTCACTAAATAAGAACTGCTGTTCTGCATTTTTCCCAGGATGCTCCATAAAATCTTGGAAAAAATGAATAGAATAACCCACATTTTACCAATTGAAAGTGGAAACAGTGTGTTTTAATCTGTAGAAGGGTCCATTCACAACCAGCCAGTTAATCAATCAAAAACAATTTAGTAAGCACTTGCTATGTTCATTTATCCTTTACATTGTTTTCTTTTCCCTATATTCTTACTATTTCTGAATGCACTCATAAAATACAGGCTCAAACTAAGAGAAGAAAACTATATAATATTGATGTAAAAAATTTCTCAAAGTATTTGTATCACTAGCTCTATGGAATAGACAAGACACTTGAATTTGAATCAGGAAAGTTTGGATTTGAATTCAGTGCCAGAAATTTATCAGATATATGACAACTGGACAAATCATTTAACTTCTGGTCTATTTCCTTATAGGTGAAATATGTGAAATGAGGATAATCCCAGTACACACCTAACATGGTTATTGTGAGGATCAAATAAATAAATGTTTATGTATGCATATATATGGGAATCTTAAGTACTACATATTGTTACCTACTCTTGTTATTTTATTATTATTTTTGTTATTAAAATTATGTGTTTCATAAAAAATTCAATTCACACAATAATACATTAAAATTCTCCTCATCTCATTGAAGTATGGATCAAATCATTTGATTGTTCTGTCTAAATGAATTTAACAAATTGTTTGATGGCAGGATGCAACCATAAGAATGATGGGATCAGTTGTTTTGTTATGCATGTGAAAAAATAAATATTATTCTTACCTGATCTACATTCTAATTTGCTATCAGTTAGACTGCCAAGTTTACATTTAAGTGTCTTTCATAAAGTTGAAGTTGATGCTTTGAAAAGGAAGAATGAGCAATAATTTTCAAACTGAATATGACTACTCAAGAAGATCATGGGAAAGATAATTTTTCTCAATCAGGAAGGCACCTCAGAGACAACTAATATATTAATGACTAACTCCTAGTCACATGGATAATAAAAGTCATCCACAGGATTTGAACTCAAGGCCTCTGAGTCTAAAGCATATATATGTATATGTGTGTGTGTGTATGTGTGTATGTATACATATGTATTTATATGTGTGTATGTATATACATATTTATATATATATGTATATATATATATATATATATGTATGTTCTACTGGAGCCATCATCCTTGTGACTCATTAAGGTCACCTATTTTTGACCAGAAACAGGCCTTCATGCTACTTCTTAGATATTTCCACTTTAAATCTCTGAGTTTACACCTTAGTTACATTCCAACTTTCAATTATGTGCTGTCTTTTCTTTCTTGAGGGCAAAGACTGTCTTGTTTGTTTGTACATGTTCCTAGTGCTTCTTACATTGTCTGGCACATAGTAAGTGCTTAATGAATGTTCTAGGTAGCTAGCTAGCTTACTGCATATTATGTATACTAGAATATGAAGTGGAAAGATGTGGCAGATAAAGTACATGAATAATCATAGACAGTGGTTTACAACATTGTTCAGGAAGTAGCAGCAACAATAACAACAAATCCCAAAGAAAAAGAATAAGGAAGTAAAATGTCTGCTCGATGGGGTTTTACAAATAATTAAGGAAAGAAGAAAAGCAAAAAAAGAAAAGGAAAAGTGACAGGCATACAAAGCTGAATGCAGAATTTCAGAGAAAATCAAGGAAAGATAAGATTTTGTTAAATAAGCAATGCCAAAAAATAGAACAAAACAATAGAATGAAAAATGCAAGACTCTCCAAGTAAATTAGAGATATCAAGGAAATGTTTCATTAAAAAAATGGGCATGATAAAAGACAAAAGGGTAGGGATTTAACCAAAGTAGATGAGTTTAAAAAGAGGTAAAATAATATACAAAAAACGTAGATAAGAAAGATCTTAACATCACCAGTAACCACAATGGTGTGGTTACTGATGTAGAGCCAGACATCCTGGAGAATGAAATGAAGTGGGCCTTAGGAAGCATTACTAACAATAAAACTAGCGGAGGTGATACAATTCCAGCTGAACTTTTAAAAAAATTACTTAAAAATGATAAATGCCAGCAAATTTGGAAAACTCAACAATGACCACTGTATTGAGAAAGATCAGTTTAATTGTTGCACTCAATATGAGAGCAAATTTGGAAAACTCAACAATGACTACTGGATTAAGAAAGATCAGTTTACATTCCAATCTTAAAGAAAAGAAATGCCAAGGGATGTTGTAATTAATGAACAATTGTGTTTATTTCATATTCTAGCAAGGTTATATGTAAGATTTCACAAGCAAGGTTTCTACAATATGTGAAATAAGAATTACCAGAAGAGAAGGCTGGTTTTCAAAGAAATAAAAGAAGATACTGAATTCCCAACATGTATTTAGTGGATTGTGAAGAAAGCAAAAAAGTTCCAGAAAACAAAACAAAACAAAAAACAGCTAAAAACATTCTATTTCTGCTTCACAAAAGTCTTTGCCTAAGTGCATCACAACAAAATGTAGCAAATCTTCAAAGGAATGGAGGGTTCAAAATCATCCTCTCTCCTGAAAAACTTGTAGGTTCGTCAAGAAGCAACAGTTACAACTGAACATGAAACAAATGATTGATTTAAGATTGGAAAACTAATATGACAAGCCTTATTTAAGTTATATGCAGAGTAAATCATGCAAAATGCTGGGCTAAATCCATCAAAAGACAAAAATAAAGGTTACTGAGAGAATTATCCATAATCTCAGACACTCAGATAATACCATTTTGATGGAAGAAAATGAAAAAAGTAAGAAGCCATTTAATGAATGTGAAAGAATAGTGTAAAAAAGTGTAAAAGTTATTTGGAGCTTAGCATCACAAAAAAACAAAACAAAACAAACAAACCTAAGATCACTAACTAGTTTCATCACTTCCTAGCAAATAGGAGAAGAAATGCAAGCAGTGGCAGATTTTATATTCTTGTTCTCAAAGATTACTATAGATGATGACTTAAACCATGAAATTAAAAAAAAAAAAAAGATGCTTATGACTTGGGAGGAATAGTATAGTAAATTTGTTTAGCATACTAAAAAAATTTAAAAAAGCAAAACAATCAATTTGCCAATATAGGTCAAATCTATGGTTTTTCTAGTAGCAATATATGGTTTTGAGAGTTCAACTATGAAGGAAGCTTAGAGCTGCAGAATCGATGCTTTTGAATTATGGAAAGGATTTTAAGAGTTCCTTGGACAAAAGAAGATCAAATCAATCAAAACTTGAAAAAATTAACTTGAATGCTTCACTGGAAGATCAAATATTGAAACAGAAGTTTAAATATTTGGGGCACATTATGAGAAGACAGGACTAATTGGAAAAATCTCATATTGGGAAAGACATTTAGTTTATATTATAGTTTATATTCTACCATAATCACAATTACAATATTTTGTAAATATAGATTTTTTCTCTTTTTAAAAATTTTTTTTGGATTTATGCCTAATAGTAGTATTATTAGGTTAAAGAATATGCATGATTTTATATCCCTATGGGCATAGATCTGTCTTTTGATCATTTATCAATTGGGGAATGGCTCCTTTTTTATATAAATTTGACTCAGTTCCCTATACATTTGAGAAATGAGATCTTCATCAGAGAAACTTACTTCAAAAGTATTTTCCTAAATTACTATTGCTAACTGTATTTCCTTCCCCCAACCCCCATTTATTTACACAGGGCTATTTTAAAAGAAGATTAATATAGCCAAAGTATAGTAAAGCCAAAGGTATAATTATCATCTAAATTAGTCCTTGGGCTTTGAAGCTCATTAAAGCAGGGATTTTCTTAGAGAAGTTTAAGAAGGTATTATTGAAGGTATATTCATGGTGATGTGGGGAGAGAAAGGGAGGTGGGCAGCTCTCTGTCAAATTTTGCTTTGGGACTTTCAGTAGCCTCAGCAGGGATTTAGGGTGGAGATTCTGCAGCAGTCAGATACTAATCCTCTAGGATTAATGATTTTAGACCAACCTCCTGTGCCTTCACATTCTTCTACCTTCAAAGTTGTGGCCTCCTCACAGTAACCATGGCCAACACTATCTATTCCACTTAAATAGAATAGATAATTCTCTTACTTAGCTTTCATTAAAGTGGATAGAGTACCAGGCTTAAAATCAGAACAGACCAGAGTTCAAATCCAGCCCCAGATACTAGCTGTGAGATCTTGGGCAAGTCATTAAATCAGTTTTATAAATTATAAAAAGAATATTATAACAGCAGCTACCTCCTAATGTTATTGTTGGGATTAAATTAGATAATATTTATAAATAACTTATCATAGAACCTGGCATATAGTAGATACTCTAAGTGTTTATTATTATTATTATTATTATCAATTATTGTTTTTCTTAAGAGAAGTCAGGATCTAGGATTCTAGATTTTCACTTTTTTCTGCTCTAAAATATATAATTCTTCTTGAGGTTTTTGAAAGTATAGAATGAATTATAAAAGTATAATTAAACATATAAAGATAAAAAAATGTTTATGCTTACAAGATACCTTAATCAACAGGG
Source organism: Myrmecobius fasciatus (assembly GCA_023553655.1). Classification (NCBI taxonomy): domain Eukaryota; kingdom Metazoa; phylum Chordata; class Mammalia; order Dasyuromorphia; family Myrmecobiidae; genus Myrmecobius; species Myrmecobius fasciatus. The sequence goes on along the minus strand of JAJPUD010001633.1, from coordinate 343,186 downwards.
TGGTTAAAGCTTTAGTCTGCAAAGAAAATGTGGATGAAGTTCAGCCTTGATCATCTTTGCTCCTCCTCTCTTTTGCTGCTATTCTCTTTTTTCCCCCTGAGTTGGGCTTGCCCAATGATTTTTTTTTTTAACAGAGATAATGTGAGGGGCTGTTGAATTTTTATCTTCCCATTCCTGGAACTTAACAAAGTGGCTATCTCATAAGTCCTTAATAAATACTAGACTGGTTGATTTCCTGATGTAATTAGAGATAGAGATTGGACCTAAGATATTATTGCCATAGAAATTCTCCAATGAGGTAACTTCTCTGACTTCTGTATTTTTGAAACTTAGAGTTTTAGTAAAACTACTTAGGACCCTGAGATACTTGGTCCCAAGATCATACAGCAAGTTTGTGTCAGATTCAGGCCTTGAACTCAGATCTTCTGGTTTCAATTGCCGTTCTCAATCTATTATACCACTCTACTTCCTCTATTATTATTGCTATTATTCGATACATTTAATTGTTATGTTTTTAGAATATTATGATTATCTTTTATCTACATATCACTGTCATATCCACATATATTTTTCCCCATACTGCCCTTCCTCCAAAAAAAGGCAAAGAGAGGGGGAAAATTAGTTCAGCAAAACTAAGTAACGCATCACTCAAATCTGACAGCATAAACTTCATTCCATACCCACACTCTCCCACCTCAGCAAAGAAGAGATAGAAATATCTTCTCACCTATATTTTACTTTCTTTCTCAATATATTTCAGAATGTTGGGTCAATTTACATTTCTACTAACAATATGTTAATGGCCCATATCTTTCTACCATCCATCTAAGAGTTACTATTCCCTTATTCTATCATATTCCTTTCTGTGACATAACATTTAGATGGGGCAGTTGTGAGAAGATACTTAATAAATGTTTTTTGACTGGTTGACCAAAAATTTGGATGTGATGACAAAGTATACTTAGTGAATGTGGCTCAGTACATCTGCCCCCTTGGAACAATGGGGCATAAGAGAGTGAGGTACTTTCTAAACCATCTCAACATGATTAAATTTCCACTAACTATACAATAGGCTTTTCCCTTTAAAAATAACCAGTAAATCCTTCCCCATCTAGTTACGAATTGAAAACAGATCAAAATTAACATGATCAAATATATTTGGAGAAAACTATTAGAAAGCTATTTCTGACCTCATTCAACTAAAACAAAATATTACAGTGCTTCTAAGAAAAACTCATACTTTCAACTTACAGCCAAAGCATCCAAACTAAGTAATCTGGATGAATTGGAATATGAAGCCTGCATTTTTATTTTACAAGAGCCAAATTCTTCAACCTTCTCATGCTAGCCCATTATTTTTTCTGTATCCTCCGGTATGTTTCATGCTGATGTCACAGCTGTACAATAATAATCATCATTGACTGCTAACTGTATTACATAGAAATTATGGCATTCAGTGGCCAAAGTTATTTGTGTAATATAAACATGTGAAAGTTACTGTACCTGTTGGGCTCTTTTAAAACAGTCTTCATTATTGAGGTAGGATTATGCCATCTTCTGTATATGTGCTACGCAGTCCAGACACTTGAAAACAAAGAGTTTCTTACATTTGGCAAAGGGAAAGGAATGTTCTGTACAAGTTGAACATGTCTCAATGTAGGTGTTATTGACAATTCACACTCTTCACCCTCCTATATTTTCCCCAAATTCTTCACAGACAAACCATTTAGCCATGTTTTGGTTATCTAATAAATAATCCTAAAAAGATGTATCTATATTCTTGATGACATTTTTATTTCCCTGATTAGGAAAGTGATTTTAAAAAGAGAAGAAAAAATGACACATCCATTTAAAAGAACCCACAAACAATATTGTTTCAGTAAACAAAACTTGACTGAAACTTATTTTTCCCCCTCCCAATTTTTTTTAATAAAAAGATCATGACATACCAAACTTAGTGCGCTGTCTTATATTTTTTATATTCCTAGTGTTTATCTCGCTGTCTCAATCTCTTTCTCACTAAGGCTTACTGACTGGAGTTAAAGGTCCAACTTGCCTTACCCCATCAAATCCATTCAGATAGATCATTGGATAGTTTGAAGTCAAAAGACAGTACCAAAATTCTTAAAGGCAAATGTGCTACTTATGAATCATGACAAATGGGTAGGCCACAGGAGGGTTATATTATTTCAAGACATGTTAATCAAGTCATTTGAGCACAAACTATTACCTGAAATCAAATCCCAAGTCTTCTCAGGGCTTGTCTATCACTTAGAATTGCTATATAGTCTCTTGGCATGCTGATTCACAGGGCATTTATTTCCCTATTGTTTCTGACTGTGATTTTGTTCCAAATATCTGCCAAAGCTAAAGGGTTAGGTAGGGGGAAGAGTCTTTGTAACTAGAAACAATTTTTAATTTTAATTTTTGGCAAGATTTGGAGGGAAGGTCTGAATATTTTTAAATAACTTGGGCCGTAGTCCTGCCCCAATTTTTACCACAAGGCACTCAGACACAAGATATTTAGTTATTTCATTGTCACTGAACTTTCTTTTTTTTTCCTTTCTTTTCTTTCTCCCTCCCTCCCTTCCTTCTCCCTTCCTTCTTTCTCTCCTTCCTTCCTTCCCTCCTTTTCTCCTTTCCTCCTTTTCTTCCTTCCTTCTTTCTTTCTTTCCTTCCTTCTTTCCTCCTTCCTTAGCTCCTTCCCTCCCTTTCCCCTTTCTTTTTTCTTTCTTTCTTTCTTTCTTTCTTTCTTTCTTTCTTTCTTTCTTTCTTTCTTTCTTTCTTTCTTTCTTTCTTTCTTTCTTTCTTTCTTTCTTTCTTT
>JAJPUD010001633.1:326136-339334 GCA_023553655.1 Myrmecobius fasciatus | reverse complement strand
GGCTTGCAATCACTTAGAATTTCTGTCAATGCCCATTATAGATTACGGTAGAGGTTTAGCTCAGATGCCACCTCTTCCATGAAATTTTCCCTAATTCCCTTTTCTCTATCTCTCCCCCCCACACATGAAAATATATCCTCCCTCCTTAAGTTTTCCTAGAGCACTTTGTCTGGACTTCAGATTTTATTCAGAATTAACTTCTTCAAGAAAAAGGACTGCCTTTTTTTAATACCCAGAATTTACCATACACAATACTCTGAGTATATGTAGCTATGCCATTGTTTATTGTGATCTAATGAATTATTTCCTCTCAGAGGGTAGAAATCATGTTATTTTTGCCTTTATATCCTCAATGTCCACATAGCAGATATATTTTAAATGTTGGCTAACTGACCAAACTGTATTTCACCATTAAAGCTCTTTTATACATAATAGAAGTAAAAATGTTGTCCTCTTTTATTTTTATCAATGTCTGCTTATCTTCAAAAATACTACACAGACTTTTCAAAATATTCTACTTTATGACTATCATAGGAGGAATAAAAGTCAAATGCCTGAGTAGTTTGGTTTCATCATTGTTCTGATTAGGCTTTTTTGGTTTGGTTTTAGTTGCATTTTTGTAGTCATTTCTTTTCTAGGCAAATGAATACAAAATAACTTGGTGACAATTACTCAGATCTTAGTTTCTATATCTCTAAAAGTAAGAATCTGCCTCTATTGCAAATTAATTGCAGAAATCCCAAACATCACAATTGATAAAAAACAAAACAAAACAAAACAAATAAACAAAAAACATTAGTCAATTTGAAAAAATGCATCAGAATTGTATTCATTGACAAAGACAGATGATTGCACACATTGGACAATCTTGTGATTGGTTGAAAATCAAATAATGTCTTTTGGGATTAATTATAGAGAGAAAAAAGTTAGTTTGAAGTCAGTCAGCTGAATTGGATAAAAATTTATTGAGCTACATATTACCACCTTGAAGAAGATCATAGCTCATTTTTGTCAATGAACCAATGTAATCTATTATATTTCATCTGAAGCAAAAAAAAAAAAAAAGCCAGGGAGGCAGTCATGATCTCAGACAAAGAAAAACCAAAATAGATATAATTAAAATAGATAAGGAAAAAACCTTTACCTTGTTGAAGGGTACCATAGACAACAAAGTTATACCAATACTAAACACATCTGCACCAAATGGTATAACATCTAAATTTTTTTAAGAAGTTGAGTTAGTTACTGGTGGATAGAATTATGGAAAAGTTAGATATGAAAGATCTCAGAGGGGAAAGAAAGTATGATAATTGAAAGGAATGTACCTTTTTTTCTCAGCAGTTCATAGCACCTACTCTGAAAATGAATCATGTATTAGCATATGTAAACCTCACAAACAAATGCAAAAAAGCAAAAATATTAAATATCTTATTTCCAAATGATAATGCAAAAAAATTATATACACAAAGGGAATATTAGCATATTACATTAGGTTATCACCAGGATAATACATTATGACAAATTATGCTTTATACCAGGAATGCAGGACTAGTTCAATATTAGGCAAACTATTAGAATAATGGACTATTAATAATAAAACTAACAGAAATCATGTGATTATTATCTTAGTTGATTATGAAAAAAGCACTTGACAAAATCCAACATCCATTCCTATTAAAAACTATAGAGAGTTGGGAGCAACTAGATGGCACAGTGGATAGAGCTCCAGCCCTGAAGTCTGGAGGACCTAAATTTAAATCTGGTCTTAGGCACTTAACACATCCTATCTGTGTGACCTAGGCCAAGTCACTTAATCCCAATTGCCTCAGCAAAGAGACAAAAAACAAACAAAACACTAGAAAATGGAGAAATTAATGGAGTGTCCTTAAATACCATTTTAGGTTTTTAATCAGTAGCATCTATCTAAAATCATCATCAAGCATCATATGTAATGGCACCATTCCAGTAATATTAGGAGTAAAACAAGTTTCCTTTCTATCACCATTACTGTTCGATATTGTATTAGAAATGTTCAATTTAGATAATGATAACTGTTGGAGGGGATGTGGGAAAACTGGGACACTGATACATTGTTGGTGGAACTGTGAACGGATCCAACCATTCTGGAGAGCAATTTGGAGCTATGCTCAAAAAGTTATCAAACAGTGCATACCCTTTGACCCAGCAGTGTTTCTACTGGGCCTATATCCCAAAGAGATTTTAAAGGAGGGAAAGGGCCCCACATGTGCAAAAATGTTTGTGGCAGCCCTTTTTGTAGTGGCAAGAAACTGGAAATTGAAAAGATGCCCATCAATTGGAGAATGGCTGAATAAATTATGGTATATGAATGTTATGGAATATTATTGTTCTGTAAGAAATGACCAACAGGAGGATTTCAGAGAGGGTTGGAAAGACTTGCATGAACTGATGCTGAGTGAAATCAGCAGAACCAGGAGAACATTATACACAGCAACAAGACTATACGATGATCAATTTTGATGGACATGGTTCTCTTCAATAATAATGTGATTCAAACCAGTTGTTCTGTGATGAAGATAGTCATATACATCCAGAGAGAGGCCTGTGGGAACTGAGAGTGAACCACAACACAGCATTTTAACGCTTTCTGTGAATATTTCCATGCATTTTGTCTTCCTTCTTAGGTTGTTTTTTTCTTCTTCTCTTTCTAGATCTGATGTTTCTGGTGCAGTAAGATAACTGTATAGATATGTATACATGTATTGTATTTGTCATATAATTTATCCTATTTAGCATGTATTAGATTACCTGTCATCTAGGGGTGGGGGTGGGGGGGGGGGGGGAAAGGAAAGGAAAAGCTTGGAAAAAAAAGTTTTTTGCAAAGGTCAATGTTGAAAGGTCACTCATATGTTTTGTAAATAAAAAGCTTTATAAAAAAAAGAAATGTTCGATTTAGCAATAAGAGAAGAAAAATAAAGCAAAAAAATTAGAGTAGGCAATAAGGAAACCAAATTATCACTAGTCGCAGATAATATGATAGTGTACTTAGAGAATATTAAATAATCAACTAAAAAACTACTACAAACAATTCACAAATTTAGCAAAGTGCAGGATACAAAATAAATTCACATAAATCATCAGCATTTTCATACATTACCAACAAAAAAACAGCAGCAAGAGACACAAGGAGAAGTTCTATTTAAAATAACTGTAGATAATATAAAATATTTGGGAGTCTACTTGCCCAGACAAAGTCAGGAACTATATATCAACACAATTATGAAACATTTGCACACAACAAAAGTCAGATCAAATTGATTGGAAGAATATCAAGTGCTCATGGATAGGCTAAGCTGGATAATAAAAACCACAGTTCTACCTAAACTAATCTACTTATTCAGTGCCATATCAATCAAACTTCCAAGAAATTATTTTACAAAGATAGAAAAAATAACAATAAAATTCATGTGGAAGAACAAAAGGTCAAGAATTTCAAAGAAATTAATGAAAAGATGCAAATGAAGGTGACCTAGCTATAGGAGACCTAAAACTACATTATAAATTAATGGTCATCAAACCATTTGGTACTGGCTGATAAATAGAGTAGTTGATCAGTAGAAAAGGTTAGGTTCACAAGATAGAATAGTCAAAGACTATAGTAGTCTAGTGTTTGATAAATCCAAAGACCAAACCTTCTGGAATAAAAAGTCACTATTTGACAAAAATTGCTGGGAAAATTGGAACTTTGTATGGCAGAAACTAGGCATTGACCCACACCTAACACCGTTTGCCAAGATAAGGTCAAAATGGGTTCATGATTTAGACATAAAGAGTGCTGATATAAGCAAATTAGAAGAACAAAGAACTCAGATCTCTAGAGAAGGAAGAAATTTGCAGCCAAGAAAGAACTAGAATATATTATGGAATGCAAAATGGTTAATTTTGATTATATTAAGTTAAAAAAAGGCTTTGTATAAACAAAACTAATGCAAACAGGATTAGAAGGGAAGCAGTAAGCTGGGAAAAAAAATTTACATCCAAGAGTTCTGAAAAAGGCCTCATTTCTAAAATACAGAATGAATTGACTCAGATTTATAAGAATACAAGCCATTTTCCAACTGATTAATGGTCAAAGGATATAAATAGACAATTTTCAGGTGAAGAAATTAGAACTATTTCTAGCTATATGAAAAAATGCTCTAAATCACTATTGATTTAATCCCTAGAAACTTGATGATTTTTTAATGAGAACAGAAAAAGATGTACATATTTTCAGACATGTGTAGACATTTTTATAAAAGACCCTTTGTTAAAAAATAAAAACTCACAAGTACAGAAAACTACAAATGTTAAATACCTAGTTTAAAGATCATAATGCAATAAATTATACTCAATATGGATATACACTTGGAAGGTACCTTACTGGAGGATGAAGTTTAATCACATGTTTTTTGTAAAGTGGCATAAATAACAATAAGAGCAGTGTGTTGGAGTGTAGTGGAGCCAGCTCAAACCAGCTCTCAAGAAACAATTGTTAAATTTTCAGTGTGAGAAATTATACTTCAGAAATTAAAAATACTACAAATCAGAGTGGGATATATTGTTTTGTTGATTGTCTAAATTTGACTAATGTAGATTCAAAATAAAAGAATGTCAAGCATTCAGATATATTCAGACATATAAATATGTATATGTGTCTGAATGTGCGTGTATGCATACACGCATATTCACATTCATTGCAGAGACCCAATTGTCAAACATTTTCCAGTACATCCATATGTACTGGTATGTTTTATGCATATATATGAGCACATGTATATGTATATGTATATGTACACACACACACACACACATATATATATATACATATATATAATCAACCAACAAAATAAAAATATAGCAGGATAGCAAGACCTTATGTTTTCTGCAATAACTCAATTTATTTTAATACAATAATGATTCAGTTTACTGTAGAAAACTATTTATGAAAGCTTGCCTCATTCTGTCTCATATTTTCATCAAGCATTTTGTTGATTTATAAGTCATAAACCTTTTATAGAAATGAACAAGTAGGTATATGGATTAGTAGAAACTGATGGCCATTTGATGACTTTCTGTTAAGCTTGAAAATAACATAACAATATCTTATTGCTTCCTTAGAACCTATAATGGATAAAAAGAAATAGAGAGTTTACTATAAACTTCTATGTCTCCCCAGAGGACCAGAGATCATGTTCCATGGGATAAGCACTAACACCCTTATACCTTCCCCACCCCTAACATCAGCTAGAATCTCCTCTTCCATTAGACAGCTTGCAAAATGACTCCTCAGTGCTTCCAAATTTAATTCTTTTAATGTTCCTCTGGAAATAGATGTAATTCTAGGACAATGTCTATTCCCCCTATTTTTTTGGGGAGATGGCATTTATTTTTCTTGACCTAATACATTGAAGACTGAGATTACGGGATTTATTTGTTATTTTAATGATTATCATTAATGGGATTGTGATAATCTATTCCATTTATTGTTGTATTGCTGTTAGAAATATTTACAATTACAACAATATAGCAATTAGTCTAATAATAGAAGGATTAACTAGAAAAAAAATAAAATTCTTCCATTAGATTTGACTCTGTTTTTAGAAGAACCTAATTTTTCGTAGTTCTTTGGGACATTGATGATCTTAAGAATACAGAAGTCCAAATGAGGTATTTTAAAAACATGTAGGGCACAACCTTCTCTCTTCATATGTCATAATATTCAAGAGGACTGGGTTATTTGTTGGATTAGGGAGAGACCTATTGAATGCAAATATTTACACTCCTTGCTTCCTCTCAATGACTTTCCTTTTTCCCCACTTTTACTGACTCACTCTAACAAAATTGTCATAAATGTGTAATGTATCTATAAATTGTTATATGAGTAAAAATTACACAGGACCAAAGAGGAAGATGGTTTTAAGTATGACAAATAAATTTGGCACATATGCCAAAAATGCTGGGCTGATGCAAATGTAGTACTGAGTGTTCTTTTCTCACCATTTCAATAATAAGTTAGACAAAAAGCTTCTGACTAGCTTTTTTGTGATATCTTTTAATTCTACCAATGGTGGGTTTTAATACTAAATATGTGAATATAGGATAACATTTTACCTTTTTTACTTTTCCCTTAAGTAGACAATATCATCTCATTCTGGTATTTAATACTGGATGAGACACTAGAGGGCAGCTAGGTGGGATAGTTGATAGAGTGCTAAAACTAGAAGAAGAATTGCATTTAAATCCATCTTCAGACATTTACTGGCTGTGTGATCCTGGTTGTCACTTAAACCTGTTTGTTTCCTCATCTGTAAAATGAGCTACAAAAAGAAATGGCAAACCATTCAGTTTGTTTGCAGTATGTTTGCAAGAAAGTATCAAATGGGGTTATGAAGAGTTGGACATGACTGAACAACTTTTACACTTTTGTACATGTTAAATTCAAACTTTCACTACTTCTTATCTGACTTAATACAAAAAGACTCCTAATAGATCTACCTGCTTCACCTCTCACTTTTCTTTACACAGCTCTCTACAGAACTGATAAAACAACATTTCTAAAGGAAAGGTCTTGAGACTTACTCAAGAATATTCAGTGTTTTCCTATTTTGTAAAGCAGACCTTTTTAAACTTTTCCCAGTCACAATCCTTTTTCACTGGAGATTAACCATCATAAATTTCTATTTCTTCTTTTTTTTTTATGGATGAAGAAATGTAGACTAACCAAAGTTCACCTATCTCCCCAAAATCTCATAAGCGGCAAATAGTAGATGCAAGATATAATTCTATATGCTCTGACTACAAATGCAATGCTCTTCCAATGTCCTCTCTGCAGTTCAGTAAGAATTTATTAAATCACTACTATGTGTATTACTGTGCTAGGCCTTGATGAGAAAGAGAAAAAAAAAATGAAAGAACCCTTACCCTCGAGGAGCTTACATTGTAATTGGTTGGAATATATAAATAATTTTAAAATGTCATTTGTGGAGAGGGGACAATAACTTGGCAGTTCAAGAAATTCTGCAGTTGAGGAAGCTGAGTCTTAAAGGGAAGTAGGAATTTCAAAAGATGGAGGTGAGGACACAGATTTTCCAAAGGTCACAGAAACAGAAAGATAATTTGTTATTCATGGGGAAGATCGCAAAGGCCAATTTTGCTATGATATTGAGTGAGTTAATAGTGAAGGGGAAAGAATTATGGGGGAAGACATTATCTGGAAGAACAGGCTGGATCTAGACTTTAAGTATAAAACAGAAGAGTTTGGATTTTGTTCTTTAGAATAAAGCTCCTTAAGTTGTCAGTCATGACCCCTTATGGAGTCATGTAACTGAATGTAGAGGTTGCAAAAATTTGGTAACAGTAAAAGTTTCGAAACACAACAACCAAAAATTAGCTTAAAAAAAAAAAAAAAAACTAATGAATCTGAGGTGCTTCTGGCAGTGCTTGTCAATATTGCATTGCACAACTTCACTACAGCTTTGGTTCTGAATACACAACTTGTGCAAATTTGCATGGTGCCTGAAGGAATGCTGCCAGAAACACCTCAGCTCAGAATCCAAACAGGGTCACATAAAAATTTCTCCAGTGAAAAAGGGTTGTGACTGGGGAAAGTTTAAAAAGCTCTGCTTTAGAAAATAGGAAAGCAATGAATATTCTTAAATCTCAAGACCTTTCCTTTAGAAATGTTTTATCAGTTCTGTAGAGAGCAGTCTAGAGAAAAGTGAGAGGTGAAGCAGGTAGATCTATTAGGAATCTTTTTGCAATAAGTCAGATAAGAAGTAGTGAAAGTCTGAACTTAACATGTATAAAAGTGAAAAGCTGTGGGGTTTGCATTCTGGTTCCATTGGAATGAAGATACAAGGTAGGAAGATTGACTTTGTATCTGTTGTTGGTAGAGTGCATAGTAACCTACTTGCTACTTTATTACTTAAATACTTTATGACTGTGGCTTGTGGTGAAGAGATTTAACCAAACTAGGAAAAGATGGCCACGCTATGTTCTATAAGACATAATATCTTTCTTAGGAAATAGCCTATACCAGCTCTCCTAACAAGAAATGAGGGTCATTCTCTTTTTCCCCCAGTAGCTTATGTCAGTTGAAAAATAAAATATACTTCCCTGAGTTAGACCGAGACAAAATTTTATATCCATGTCTGAATCTTCACTTTATATGTGCTTTCTTGAGTTTAGGTAACTAATGAAAATTCTGAGAAATGAATATTACCAGCACTGATGGCTATGTGATGACTTTGAGGGTAACTGTATTATGTGGTAGTTGCCTAATAGGAACTGATTTCTACAACACAGTCCCTGGGGAAAAAAGTACCACTACCCAAGTTATCTGCAACTAAAGAACTAGAGTCTTGCCCTGACTAGTAAAAAGATCTGGACATGAGTATTTCTCTGACAGCACAAATTCTTGGTAAGTAAGAAATACTTATTAAACACTCTACTAGTACAAAGTTGTGTGTGTGTGTGTGTGTGTGTGTGTGTATCTGTATTTAAATCATACAGGACAATTTAATAGATATGAAGATATTTTAAATAATTGTTAATGCATGCTTATGAGTCTTTTCTATTTTAAGTATTTTTTTGTGTGTGGTAGAGGAAATAAATATCTACTCGACACCTGATAAGACACTTTTTACCTTCTACAAGGAATGCACTTTTTTTTTATTAAAACTTTTTATTTGCAAAACATATGTATGGGTAATTCTTCAACATTGACCCTTACAAAGCTTTCCTTTACAAATTTCCCCCCCTAGTCCCCACCCTTCCCCTAGATGGCAGGAAATTCAACAAATGTTAATTATGTTAAAATACTTGATAAATCGAATATATGTATACATATTTCCACACTTATCATTGTTGTGCAAGAAAAATCGTATCTACAAAAAACAAACAAATCTGAGAAAGGAAACCCAATGCAAGCAAATATCAATAGAGAGCATGGAAATGTTATGTTGTGGTCCACATTTCACATCTCTCTCTCTGGGTGTATATGGCTTTCTTCACTAAACAATTGGAACTGGTTTGAAACATTTCATTGTTGAAGAGAACCATGTCCATCACAATTGATCATCATATAGTATTGTTGTTGCTGTGTATAATGATCTCCTGGTTCTGCTGATTTCACTCAACATCAGTTCATGCAAGTCTCTCCAGGCCTCTCTGAAATCACCCTGCTGGTTGTTTCTTACAGAACAATAATATTTCATACATATTCATTCATATATCATAATTTGTTCAGCCATTCTCCAATTGATGGGCATCCACTCAAGGGAATGCACTTTCAAGAAAAGACTGTAGTAATTTCTTTTAGGAGAAAATCTACACATGAATTATACTTAATCTTTGCTCAAGACAATTTCCCTAGAGTTCTGGAGTGATACTATAATGAGTCAGAGAGAATGAGAAAAAAATTATTTTTTTTTTGATTCTTCCTCTTTAAGATTGTTCTCCCTCAATTCTGTGTCAATCTAGATTTGAGTTCCTTGTGGTAAAAGATTGCCTCTTTCTACCTTCCAGGCTTTAGCATGTCATATGAGGCTTTTCTCTGTGGCTCCAAACTACTTTTGTATCTTTATTTCTCTTTCATAATAGTATATTCTAATCAGACTAGACCACTAGCCATTCCACAAAATTACTTTTCCACTACCTGCCTGAAGCATTTGCATAAGCTTTTTCCCATGTCTGGAATAATCTCCTTCCTTATCTTAATCTCTTAACATTCTTATTATCTTTTTTTCAGGGTGTCACCTCTTTGGTGAAGCTATCTTGATTTCTCCCTACACCTAGTTATGAATATTCTTTTCCTCCTCCAAGTATGCTGAAATACTTATATATTTACATGCTGCATGTTCCTAAATGGAATATTAACTTTGAATTATGTTTCATAAGCTATATGCATTATTGCATTTTTGTTGTTTTATCCCCAAGTCCTAGTATAGTAACTCTCATACTGTAGGCATTTAATAAAAGTTCACTTAATTGAATCAATTCTAAATATTCTACACTTGTTCTGTTATTATGTCAAAGGAACGTCATCCTGAAATAGAATTTCTCAAGTTTAACACAAAATCTTTCACCTGAAAAAGAATCCTCTTTATAGCACCCATGCCAAGTGCTCATAATACTCCTACTTGGGAACCTCCAATGATGGGGACCTTGATTGTCTTATTCTCATTTTATTTCACTGTGTTTTTGCATTGGCAGTGTCCTGTATCTGGAAAGGATTTCTACTCTTTCTCTACTTCCAGAATTCCTGATTTCCTTCAAGATTCTTCTAAAGTATGTTAATAAATGAGAACCTTTCCTGATCTTCTCAGTTATTACTGGTTCCTCCCTCAATCATTTTGTGCTTATTTTTTATAAAGTTTATATATATTCTTCTGTTCTTCCTCAATAATATGTCTGCTATGTAATATTATAAATAACATTATATACAATACATAACAATATATTACACACAATATAATATAATATTTATAATAATCCTTTGAAGTCAGGAACTGATTCACTTCAATCTATGGTCCTTCTCCATTTAGTCCAATGTTTGGCACATAAAAGGTATTTATTAAATACTTGTTAATTGATCTTGGAGTAGCCTGTACTCCATTACTCTTTTTGATAACTCTTATTATAAAGATGGATTTTTGTTTGTTTGTTTTTCTGTCCTACACTAAGCTAAAATTTGCCTTTAAGTAAATTCTGCTCATTGTTCTAGTTTTGCCAAGAGCAAAATGTGATCAAGGAACAAGTCTTCCTCATAGTAGTAGTTCAGGTCATTGAAGGGAGCTAACATTGTTCTTCTAGGGTATTCTAAACATCCTTATTTTTTTTAATTGATGCCCATATGACTTTTCTTTTAATTTTTAACCTTGTCTTCCTGTTTGGTATCCCCTTAATTAGTCAATATTCTTCTTCTGATTTGGTTCCCAGAACAGGACACTCTAAATATTATTTAACCAGGATCTACCTAAGTTATATGACATGAGAGAAGAACTTACCTTTCCAAGAGTGGGTAATTTTGATTAATTAATGGGTTTCATTTGGGATCATTTGTTCCTTTAACAAGCATTCATAAGAGTATTATATATTTTACATGACAGGAGGCATACAAAGTTTAGTGATGACAAAATTGCTGGGCAAGGAAAAAGAGATATACATTTGGAAATAAATATAATGTAAAAAATAAAGTCAACAATAAAAATAATGAAAAAAAGAGGATGTTTCTTGACTAGTATTTTGGGGAAATTTATAGGAATAAAAAAGATGGCACATCGCACTGACAGCATTGACAGATATTTTTGTATATGTGGGTATGTTTGTTTATATATATATAATATATATATATATATAACATATATATAATGTATATATATAATATATATTATATATATAGTATATATATAATATATATATGCAGATACACACATATGTACACACACAAACATATGTATATATATATATATACATATATATATATATATGATTGACATTGGCTCATGATTTACTGCAAAAGGCACTCATTGAAGGCAATATTTACTCAGTACATGTTCTTTTTTTTTTTAAGCTTTTTATTTGTATAACATATGTATGGGAAGTTCCCCAGCATTGATCTTTACAAAGCTTTCCATTACAAATTTTACCCCCGGTCCCCTCCCATTCCCTAGATGGCAGGAAGTCCACTACATGTTAATAATGTAATAATAGTTGACAAGTGGTGCAAGAAAAATCCTATCTACAAGAAAAAAAAAGAAAATCAGAGAAAGGAAACACAATGCAAGGAAACCTCAATAGAGAGCATGAAAATGTTATGTTGTGTTGCATATTTCATATCCCTCTCTCTGGGTGTATATGGTCTTCTTCAGTGAACAATTAGAACTGGTTTCAGATAATTCTTTGTTGCAGAGAGTCATGTCCATCAGAATTGGTCATCATGTAATATTGTTATTGTTGTGTATAATGATCTCCTGGTTCTGCTCGTTTCACTCAGCATCAGTTCATGTAAGTCTCTCCAGGCCTCTCTGAAATCATCCTGCTGGTCGTTTCTTACAGAGCAATAATATTCCATAACATTCATATACCATAATTTATTCAGCCACTCTCCAATTGATGTGCATACCTTCAGTTTCCAGTTTCTAGCTACTACACAAAGGGCTGCCACAAACATTCTTGCACATGTGGATCCCTTTCCCTCCTCTAAGATCTCTTTGGGATATAGGCCCAATAGAAACACTGCTGGGTCAAAGGGTATGCACAGTTTGATAACTTTTTGAACATAGCTCCAAATTGCTCTCCACAATGGCTGGATCCGTTGACAGTTCCACCAACAATGTATTAGTGTCCCAGTTTTCCCACATCCCCTCCAACATTCATCGTTATCTTTTCCTGACATTTTAGCCAATCTGACAGGTGTGTAGTGGTACCTCAGAGTTGTCTTAATTTGCATTTCTCTGATCAATAGTGATTTGGAGCATCTTTTCATATGATTATAAATAGTTTTAATTTCATCATCTGAAAATTTTCTGTTCATATCCCTTGAACACTTAGCTATTGGAGGGGGGCTTGAATTCTTATATATGTGAGACAATTCTCTATATATTTTAGAAATGAGGCCTTTATCAGAACCATTAAATGTAAAGATGATTTCCCAATTTGATGCTTCCCTCCTAATCTTGTCTGCATTAGTTTTATTTGTACAGAAACTTTTTAACTTAATATAATCAAAATTATCCATCTGTTGTTCAATTAGGAGTTCCAGATCTTCTTTGGAAATAAATTTATTCCATCTCCACAGGTCTGAGAGGTAAACTATACTATGTTCCTCTAATTTGCTTACAATATCACTCTTTATATCTAGATAATGAACCCATTTAGATCTTATCTTGGTATGTGGTGTCAGGTATGGGTCAAACCCTAATTTCTTCCACACTAGTTTCCAATTTTCCCAGCAGTTTTTGCCAAATAGTGAGTACTTATCCCAAAAGCTGGGGTCTTTGGGTTTATCAAAGACTAAATTTTTAAAGTTATTGCCTAGATTATCCTGATAGCCAATCCTATGCCACTGATCGACTGCTCTATTTCTTAGCCAGTACCAAATGGTTTTGATGACCGCTGCTTTATAATATAGTTATAGATCTGGTACAGCAAGGCCACCTTCATCTGCCTTTTTTTT
>JAJPUD010001633.1:310154-325736 GCA_023553655.1 Myrmecobius fasciatus | reverse complement strand
GCTAAAGTTGTGAATTGTTTCTAGTAGTTTTTTAGTTGAGTCTCTAGGGTTCTCTAAGTATACCATCATGTCATCTGCAAAGAGTGATAATTTGTTTTTTTCATTACCTACTCTAAATCCTTTTATCACTTTTTCTTCTCTTATTGCTAAAGCTAACATTTCTAATACAATATTAAATAGTAATGGTGACAATGAGCAGCCTTGTTTCACTCCTGATCTTATTGGGAATGGTTTTAGTTTGTCTCCATTACATATGATGCTTGCTGATGGTTTTAAATAGATGCTACTGATCATTTTAAGGAAAAGCCCATTTATTCCCATACTCTCTACTGTTTTTAATAGGAAGGGGAGTTGGATTTTATCAAATGCTTTTTCTGCATCTATTGAGATGATCATATGGTTTTTGTTAATTTGGTTATTAATATAATTAATTATGCTGATAGTTTTCCTAATATTGAACCAGCCCTGCATCCCTGGTATAAATCCTACTTGGTCATAATGTACTATCCTGGGGATGACTTTCTGTAATCTCATTGCTAATATCTTACTTAAAATTTTTGTATCAATATTCATTAGGGAAATTGGTCTATAGTTTTCTTTCTCTATTTTCAACCTACCTGGTTTAGCTATCAGCACCATATCGGTCTCATAGAAGGAATTTGGCAGTATACCTTCTGTCCCTATTTTCTCAAATAGTTTGTATAGTATTGGAATTAATTGTTCTTTGAATGTTTGGTAGAATTCACATGTAAATCCATCTGGCCCTGGAGATTTTTCTTAGGGAGTTGGTTAATAACTTGTTCTATTTCTTTTTCTAAAATGGGGCTATTTAAATAGTTTATATCCTCTTCTGTTAACCTGGGCAATCTATATTTTTGAAGATATTCCTCCATTTCATTTAGATTATCAAACTTACTAGCATAAAGTTGGGCAAAGTAACTCCTAATTATTGCTCTAATTTCCTCTTTATTGGAGGAAAGTTTTCCCTTATCATTCTTGAGACTAACAATTTGATTTTCCTCTTTCTTTTTTCTTATCAAATTAACTAAAGGCTTATCTATTTTGTTGGTTTTTTCATAGAACCAACTCTTAGTTTTATTTATTAATTCAATAGTTTTCTTATTTTCAATTTTATTAATTTCTCCTTTTATTTTTAGAATTTCCAATTTGGTATTTAATTAAGGGTTTTTAATTTGTTCTTTTTCTAGTTTTTTTTTAATAATAAGCCCAATTCGTTGATCTTTTCTTTCTCTATTTTATGCAAGTAAGCATCTAGAGATATAAAATTGCCCCTTATAACCGCTTTGGCCGTATCTCACAAATTTTGGTATGTTGTCTCCTTATTGTCATTCTCCTGGATGAAATTATTGATTGTGTCTATGATTTGCTCTTTCACACATTCATTCTTCAAGATTAGATTATTTAATTTCCAATTAACTTTTGGTTTATTTTCTCCTGGCCTTATATTGCATGTGATTTTTATTGCATCATGATCTGAAAAAGATGCATTTACTATTTCTGCCTTTCTGCATTTGATTTTGAGGTTTTTATGCCCTAACACATGGTCAATTTTTGTATAGGTTCCATGGATTGCTGAGAAAAAAGTAAACTCCCTACTGGCTCCATTCAACTTTTTCCATAGTTATATCATACCTAACTTTTCTAACAATTGGTTTGTCTCCCTAGTTTCTTTCTTGTTTATTTTGTAGTTTGATTTATCTAATTCTGAGAGAGCAAGGTTGAGATCCGCCACTAGTATAGTTTGGCTGTCTATTTCTTCTTGCATCTCTCTTAATTTCTCCCCTAGGAATTTGGATGCTATTGCACTTAGTGCATATATATTTAGTATTGATATTGCTACATTATCTATGGTACCCTTTAATAAAATATAGTTTCCTTCCTTATCTCTTTTGATTAGATCTATCTTGGCTTTTATTTGATCTGAGATAAGGATTGCTACCCCTGCTTTTTTTTTTGTTGTTGTTGTTGTTCACCTGAAGCATAATAGATTCTGCTCCAGCCTTTTACCTTCATCCTATATGTGTCACTATGTTTTAGATGTGTTGCTTGTAGACAACATATTGTGGGATTCTGGTATTTAATCCAGTCTGCTATCTGCTTCTGGTTTATGGGAGAGTTCATCCCATTCACATTCACAGTTAGAATATCTAATTCTTTATTTCCTGCAATCTTATTTACCCAAGTTATGTTTTTCCCTTTTTTTTTCCCTTTCTCCCTTCCTCCCTCCTCAGTACTTTGCTTTTGATGACCCCCTCCCCCAAACAATACTCCACCCTTTAGATCCCCTCCCCCTGTTTTTACTCCTTTCCCCTGATTCTTCTATTTTCCCTTCTATTAGTTTATCCCTTTGTTTTTCTCCTTTCTCTCCCACTTCCCTCTAGCAACAGACAAGTTTCTATGTGAAATCAAGTGTCTGATATTCACTTTTAGAGCCCAACCTGAAGAGAGTAAGGTTTACACAATGCTGATCTCCTTCCCCTCATTCTCTCAATTACATTAGGGGTTTTTTTGCCTCTTCAAGAGATTTTACCTTGTTTTTACCTCCTTTTTTTTTTAGATCTTATTTTACCACTTTTTCCCTCTTTTCCCCAGTATGACAACCTTTCCCCCTCTAGTTCTCTTTTTCATATTATTAAAGTAATATCTAGTTAATTATACCCCCAAACTTTAAATATCCCCATAGTAGAAATAAAGTTCTCAAGAGTCCTTTCCTTTTTACCTTTTTATGCATCTCTTGAGTTCTGTGTTTGGCTGTCGAATTTTTTGTTCAGATCTGGTCTTTTCATTAGAAATAGGTGAAATTCACCTATATCATTGAATGACCATCTTCTTCCCTGGAGGATAATGCTCATTCTAGCTGGATAGGTTATTCTTGGTTGTAATCCAACTTCCTTTGCCCTTCGGAATATCTGGTTCCAGGCCCCTTGATCCTTCAATGTGGAGGCTGACAGATATTGTGTGATTCTAATTATTGATCCTCGGTATTTGAATTGTTTCTTTTTAGCTGCTAGCTGAATCTTTTCCTTGATGCTATAATCCTGAAATTTAGCCACAATATTCCTCGGGGTTTTAATTTTGGGGTCTCTTTCAGGGGGTTATAGGTGAATTCTTTCAATGGTGATTTTGCCTTCTGATTCTACAATCTCAGGGTAGTTTTCTTTCAGGATTTCCTGGAAGATAGTGTTTAGATTCTTTTTTTTTTTTGTCATGGCTTTCAGGAAGTCCAATAATCCTTAGATTGTCTCTCCTGGATCTATTTTCCAAGTCAGTTGTTTTTCCTAGGAAATATTTCATATTTTCTTCTAATTTTTCATTTTTTTTTGTTTTTGTTTGACTGATTCTTGAGGTCTTATTGAGTCATTCACTTGCATTTGTGCAGTTCTTATTTTTAAAGTGTTGTTTTCTTCAGTTCCCTTTTTAAGCTCCTTTTGTAACTGGCCAATTGAATTTTTTTTTGTTCATTGCACTGTTTTTCCACTTCACTAATTTTATTTTTCAATAAATTGGTGTCTTTTTCATATCTCTTTTGCAGAGCATCATATCCTTCTTGCACTACTCAGTGCATTTTCTAATAATTTTGTTTTTATTTATATTAGAGGAGGTATCTCCTAAAAGAAATTTGGGAGGCTTCCAGACAAAAGTTCAACAATCACTCTTGTAAGGGACAATTAATAGCAACAAACAAACAGTATAATATCAACTCATTAATATGAGACATTGTGAAATATTGTGACATATGTTAGATGAGTAGATGCATGTGTTTATACACATAGGATAAATATCAATTTATTAAATGTATTTGAATAGCCACATCTCTACAAAGGTACTTATTAAATACCTCTACAAAGACCTTTAAAGATTTTGCAAATGGAAACAAGAGAAACAGAAAGAGACACATAAACAAAGGTATAAAGATGGCAAAATGTAAGTGAAAGAGTGAAGAGACAGATAATGGAATACAGAAAGAATAGTCAGAGAGCTGGATAGAAAGATAAGGAAAGGAAGATACCTAGAAATAAGTACACAGAGACATACCTAGGCAAATGGAGAACAAGGAGGAAAAGAAGGAAAAAGAGAAGAAAGAGGAGGAAAGAAGAGGAGGAGGAGGAGTGAGAATGAAAGGAGAAATGAAGTAAAAAGCGAATGAAAACTAATAAGAGGAAAAGAAAAGAAACCTAGAAAAGAACTAAGTAAAATGGAGGGAACAAGGCCATAGGGAGAGACAGAAAGAGAGAAAGACATAAAATTAAGTTCTCTAATCAGAAGGACAATACAAACTAAAAGTCTTTTCTTTATTTTATATACTTTTTTTATACCAGGAGAGGGTTCAAATTCCAAAAAGATTGAGTGTAGAGTTGTTTTAAAAAAAGTGAATTTTAATTTATAAAGTTCCTTAGAAATTCTCATTCCTTAATTTATGTCTTAATAACTATCAATGAACATGAGTCAAGATTGCAGAGAAGGAAGCAGTACATGCCAAACTCTCCTTTCCTAACAAAAAAATCTACTCCAGTAACTGATCTAAGACCTCAACACTGACTAAAAATAAATTAGTCATAAGGTGATAGAAGGAAAACTTACAGTGTATTATCTTTCCACCTCAAGATCACAAATTTGACTTACAGGCAAATATTTAGAGCAGGAATTCTTAGACACATATAGACAAAGAGTTCACAAATGGCACCTAGGGTTAAAGATAAACCAACACTTCTGGAAACCTAAAACTAATTTTAGACTCAAATCACAATGCTGTCCAATAACAAAGTATCTTCCAAAGAGCCTAAGGGAATAAATGTAATGCATATATCTTAAGCTATTTCCCAGGGATATCCAAAGCTGTTACTGAACTCAGTCACTGACCAGTCCAGAAGAGTGAGGTTTACAAGAGGGAACTCTGCTCAGATCCCTAATCATGGATTTACTCTTAGTATTGTAGATCAAACGGTGACATAAGGAACTTAAGTGATTTGGTCAGGGCCATATAGAAAATTACTGTCTAGAGTGAGATTTGAACTCAGATTTTTTGAGTTTAGATCTACTCTTTGTCTCATATAGATATAGAAAAATTTTCAAGTAACACATTCCTTGGGAATAATATTGGGACAAACAGAATTTAGTGACTTAGTTAGACAAAAAGAAATATTAAAGTAAATATAAAAAAGCTGAAAAAAAAGAAAATGTAAGATATGCAACTTTTGAAAACTGATGTCAGCAGAGGTCAGAGAATCAAATAAGGTTAAAGGTCTGGAGATGACTTTGATTATCTTGGGATGATCTTAGAAGAAGAAAAGCAAGGAAAGAGTAAATTGATTACTAGGGAAGAAAAGATTAAGAAAGGATTAATATATAATTTGGGGCACAAGTAGAAATTTATATAAATAAGAAAGGAGTGGGTGGAAGCAGTTATCACCTGAGTCTAATGTTGAACTACTGCAGAATGGAAAAGAAACAGGACAACAATTAATGCTATAGCAATATTCCATATTAATATAAAATTGAATGTTGTCAATGCTGGAAAGTATCACATGACAATATATATAATGATAGCAAAATAGAGGAGGCAGACTGAAAATGATGCATTTCTTTCTTGTGTCCGACTACAGATATGCTCATCTTTTCCATATAGAAACTGAATGTTTCAATATGTATTCTAAAACTCTATTTGCTTATAAATATCAAACATTAAATAAATTGCTTTACAGATTTTTAAAATGTTTTCTTTTGAAGGTGGTCTAGCTGTACGAAACCTAAAACTATGTTATAAAGTGACAGTCATCAAAACCATTTGGTATTCTCTAAGAAACAGAGTAGTGGATCAGTGGAATAGGTTAGGTTCACAAGACACAATACATTTAATGACTGTAGAAATATAGTGTTTGATAAATCCAAAGCCTGAAACTTATGTGATAAAAATTCACTATTTGACAAAAAAATCTGGGAAAACTGGAAAATAGTATGACAAAAATTAGGCATTAACCAACATTTAACACATGATACAAGATGAGATTGAAATGGGTTTATGATTTAGACTTAAAAGGTGATCCTATAGGTAAATTAGGAGAACAAAAGATAACCTACCTCTCAGATCTGAGGAGAAGGGAAGAATTTATGTCCAAAGAATAACCAGAGAACATTATGAAATACAAAATGGATAATTTTGATTACATTAAATTAAAAAGGGTTTGCACAAACAAAACTAATGCAACCAATTTTATAAAATAAGCAGAAAGTATGTGGATAATTGAGTCAAATTTATAAGGATACAAGCTATCCCCCAATTGATGAATGGTCAAAGGCTATGAACAGACAATTTTCAGTTGAAGAAATTAAAGCTATTTCTAGCAATATGAAAAAAAATATATCTAAATTACTTTTGATTAGAAAAATGCAATTTGAGATAATTCTGAGATACCACCTCACACACATCAATTTGGCTAAAATAACAGGAAAAGATAATGATAAATTTTGGAGTGATTGTGTGAAAAATTGCAAAACTAATATATGGTTGATGCAATTGTGAAAGATCCAACCATTCTAGAAAGCAATTTGCTACTATGCCTAAAAGGTTATAAAACCACATACCCTTTGATCCAGCAGTGTCTCAACTAGTGCTGTATCACAAAGAGATCAGAAAAGAGAGAAAAGTATCTACATGTGCAAAAATGTTTGTTTGTAGCAGCCCTTTTTGTAATGTCGAGGAAGTGAAAACTGAGTGGATGCCCATCATTTGGGGAATGGCTGAATAAGTTATAGTATATAAAGACAATGGAATGTTATTGTTATATAAGAAATGATAAGGAAGTTGATGTTAGAAAAGCCTGAAAAGACTTACCTGAAGTGATGATGAGCGAAGTGAGCAGAAGCAAAAGAATCTTTGGAGATTTTGTGATGATCAATTGTGATGGACTTGGCTCTTCTCAAGAATGTGGTGATTCAAGGCAAATCCAATAGACTTAGGTTGGAAAGGACCATCCACATCCAGAGAAAGAATTATGGAGACTGAATGCAGATTAAAGTATAGTATTTTTACATTTTGGGGGTTGTTCTTGTTTTTTTTCTTTGGTTTTTTTTCTTTCTCGTAGTTTTTTTCCTATTAATCTGATTTTTCTTGTGCAACATGGAAAATATGGAAATATATTTAGAATTGCACATGTTTAACCTCTTTCATATTGCTTGTTGTCAAGTAGGGGAAAGAGAAGGGAGTGAGAAAATTTAGAATACAAGGTTTTGGAAAGGTGAATGTTGAAAACTCTCTTTTCATGTGCTTGGGAAAAACACTATTGAAAAAAAAAAGATTTTCTTTTTCTTCTTCTTACAGTATTAATAAATCTGTGCCTCATATCTATTTCATAGTCATCCTTTATAAGAAGGAATAAGAGAGAAACAGGTTAGACAGAGAGAGATAGAGATAGAGACAGACAGAGAAAAACATACAGAGAGAGGAAGGAGAGGAAAGAGAGGAAGAAGATGAAAAGAAGAATAACAACAGGAATGAGAAGAAAAAGATGAAGGAAGGGAAGGAGAAAAGTAGGAAAAGAAAAAGCTTTTCTTTATAACAGAGAATTTAAAAAGAAAAATAAAAAAAACAGTTCAAGAAATTTATCAACACATTAAAATTTTTCACATCTCTGCAAAGATGAAAGGAATGAACATTTTCATATCCATTTTTTAGAGCCAAGCATGGACATTATAATTATATATCAATTATGATTTTTTGTTGTTGTTTTGTCTTCTTGTTCTTTCCACTTACATTGTTATTGCAAATGTTATTTCCTTTTTCTGTTTACTTCACTTCCTACACAATAGGTTCAAATTATAGATTATGTTTCCCACCCTAACATCCACCCTTTTTTGTTATTATTGTTGTTGTTATGCCTCTCTATGCATGCAATAGATAGAGGAGCACAATGAATAGTAAACCAACTTTGGAGTCTCATATGGATTCAAGGTCCATCTTTGACATATACTGGCTATAAGACAAGCACCCCAAACTCTCAGTGTGCCAAATAACTTTCTAAAGGATTATAAGTTGCAGAAGATTCACTCATCTAAATCCCTTGAGAAAGTTTATCCATTTGAAGTTTGTCATAACCAGGAAATCATAGATTCAGACCAAAACATACAAAACAAAATTGTTAAAATACTTTCAATCTCTGAATTCTTTATTATCTTTTTCATACAATTTTGTTAATTTATTTCCTTTGTATTGCTGGATACTGGCCAGTTCCATTATGTTAAGCAGTCCCTTTGCCTTTTGTCTGAATTATCTATACCCTTTTCCCAGTGGCTAAAGGTCATGCTATCTCACAGAGGATCCCACTGCTATCTTGAATTTTCCATAGAAATGGGTCTCGGGATCCTACACCTCCATTCAGTTGTACCTGGCTCTCATTTGGTCTCTTATAGCATGTTTCCCATCTCCCAGTTAGTTCTTACTTCTCCCTGCCAGACTTCCTTATTTCAGGCTGCCAGGATTCTGCAATGGCCAATGGGATTTGTTGACAAATAACAAAGATGCTTCTTGTCTTACCATCAAATTTACATCCTTTGTGTTTGGCAAGTGAGCCCTACATGACAGCAAAGGCTTTGTTGTGGTCTGTGACTCATTTCACGCACTCTTCTACCACTCCCTGGGTGCAGTTTTATTGCAATCTGCCTGTTTCACAATCCCAGCAGGGCATCTCTGAAACAATATGTATATAATGAAAAAAGAAAAGCAGTGATTCAGCAACTGTGAAATGAAGCAGGAGAAGCATTTATTTATGAGCACACCTCCAATTTCATCTGAGAATTAGCTTCTCCTGTGTTAGGTTCTTTATAATGAGGACATGAGACAATGGAGAGAAACTGTTGCTCCAGTGAGGAAATGTGCTTTAAATTTCCTTTTGGTCCAACAGCATCAATGAGTTGGAGAAAATGTTAGAAACAAAGTCCCTTGTTCCTTCAAAAAGCATTATGCCTTTTGGGCAGAATAGAAAGCCCCAGGTACCAAAGATAATGGAAACATCTTTGTAGCTAACTTCCTTACAAGCCTACGTCTGAGATGAGTAATGTATGAGGTAGATTGCTGGACCATGTTTTCATTCACATATGACTTTGGTGTGGAGTTGGTTCCCAAGCGAAAGGCCTTGAGATCCTGTATTTTTCTTGTGACAGTAACACTTTGGCTGTGTCTGTCCAATAATAGCCACCCAGAAGCTTTGGCAATTCTCCAGACAACACATATATCAAAGTGGCCATAAGAGATCCAATAGTATTAGCTCTGAGGTTTCAACACTAATCTATCATCTAACCCAGAGAATATCCACATATCTCCCCTAAGCAGTTTAAGTAAGAAAGAATTTCTGAAGTATCTCCGTATGACTTTTCCCCAATTCTCCTTACAACCAGATTGGTTCTTGATCCAGGACTAATCTCTTATTTTACTCTCCAAAGCAAAATGCAAAAAGTGGAAGAAAATAAAAGGTATTGAATTGACCTTCACATATAGGTAGATTAGATGGTTGATTATCAAATTATAATTTCACCCATTTTAGAGTAAAATGAAGGGTAGAAAAATATTTAGAGTCAAATGATCTATATTTGAGGATTGGCCTCTTTCTCTTATGAGTCGTGTGACACATGTTTAAACTCAATTTCCTTTTCTTGAGAATATGAGAAATGATCTCCACATGAATGGTGTCATTAGGTCATCATAGAAATCAATTAAGTTAATGTTTACAAAATGCTTTTAAAGGCAGATAAGGACCTGATATTCTACAACTCTGGCCTTCTTGCTATTCTTGTAATAGCACAGTATCTCGTAAACTCCACATTTTTACTGGCTATCGCTCTATACCTAGAATGATCTCACTTCATCTCGCCCTCCTAGATTCCCTGATTTCCTTTAAGTACCAACTAAAATCCCACTTTCTACAAGAAGCCTTTTCCAATCCCTCAACTCTAGTGCCTTCCTTCTATTGATTATTTCCAATTTATATTGTATATAGATTGTTTGTACATGTCTATTTTCATGTTGTCTCTCCCATTATTTTGTAAACTCTCCAAGAGCAACAATTGTCTTTGATTTTTCATTTGTTTGTTTTTTGTATCCTCAACTCTTAGTTTATTGCCTGCAAACAGGAGGCCAAAAGCCAGTTGGAGCCTAAAATGCTAGTAGCTGTGCTTGGCAACATTCTATATTGACATCTACAGCTGTATAGGTGGCCTGAGTTTATAATAGTGGTTAAGGGATTGATTAGTAGTCACAAAAAGCAGTTGTGGCTCTATGAAATAGTGCATGAAATTCTTGATATCATACATATAACAACAAATCTGAGGTCCTGAAATTTATTTAATTTCTCTATAAGCCTTAATTATAGACTATTTTTATTATTTTTGGTGAGTTTTGTTTTGTTTTCTGTTTTTAAGATTGGGTGTCCCTATTTTGTTTAGGGTGGAAGTGCAAATATTAATGGTCCTGATCCTACTCTGTCATGGAAGCTTTGATCTTCTCCAATTCCAACATGTCATTTTGCCTTCCCCCCTCTTTTTTTTTTTTGAGAAGCTGGTGTCCTCTTGCCTCTGAGAGCTTATTCCATTAATACTAAACTTCAAGTGGACATCAATTAACTTCTCTCACTATAGTACAGAACTCTCAAGCATAAGATATCCACCTTTCTCAGCCTATAAAAAGAGCAGAGATTTCAGGAGAGTATCTCCATGCTTGATTCTTGCACATAGCTTTGAAAAGTCATTGTAGTCTGTAAATGTTATCTTGTCTACAAAATTTGTATTGGCCCCATTAAAATTCATAAGTATCACCCTTACCCTCACTTACATCTAGTTACTCATACTTTTCTCCATTAGAGAAGACCAAAATCTGTCAGAATAAATTTCAAATGGAATTCTCTTTCTAGGAATGTCTTTGAAATTGAAAAGCAATTTAATAAAAAGGAGAGTCCATATAACTCCATAAGGCTGAAACATTTAGATTGTGGTCAAGGGAAATTGAATATTACCATTTTATTCTATAAATCACAAAAGAATTGATTGGGTCACTGTGATTAGTATTAATAATGAAAATATCCAAATGATAGGATGGACATTAATTATTAAATGAAATTTTCTCTCTTCAGAGTCACCAGAAATCATAATTAATGATGACAATCCTGCAAAACTGATAAGAACAATAATGGCATATGTCATACTATACTTGTGTATATATGCCAATTAAATATGACATTAGCAGCTATAACCTCAGACTTTTTTTCCCCACACAAACCATTGTCTTGACTCCTATTCCTCATAGAGTACTTACATAATTTTTTTTTTAACTTGTGGGCTATTTTGCCTTTATTCTAATTACATTTTATTTTATTGGATTGGTCTGTGGAGACATTATTTGTCTCTTAATGTTATTAATATATTATTATATATACACTAATGTATATATAGCTTTAATGTTTATAAAGCCCATTTTGGGGACAATCTTCTGTGGTAAATAATGTAAGGATAATCCCCATTTTATAGAAGAGAGTCAAACTAAGTAATAAAGACAATAAGTGGCATGAATCCTAGAATTATAAGAGACATGAGATGGCATTAAGAACAATTATTGCATGAATAGGAATCACTTCTACAACATTCCTACATGGAGGTCATCTAACTTAAAACTTATGGATAGGAAATCCTGAAGCTGATTTTATTGTTCCTTATATTGAGCTGAGATATTTCTACCTTACTCCTTTTTCCATTCATTGCTCCTCATTCTCCCCTCTCTAAATGATACTATTGCTATTACTTAAAGACAAGCTCTGTGTTCCTACTAGGTCTATCAGAAACTAAACAAAACACTGCACATATACCGTGATTTTGGCAGAAAGTGGTAAAAACTAAGTGATATGGTGAATATAGCACTGGGCTTGGAATCAAAAAGACTCATCTTCCCAACTTCAAATCCACCTTCAGAAACTTATGAGATGTGTGACCCTGGCACTGTGACCCTCAGTTCTTCATCTGCAAAATGAGCTGAGAAGTAAATGTCAAAGCACATCAGTGTCTTTGCCAAGAAAACCCAAAATAAGGTCAAGAAGAGTTAGGTATGACTGAATAGCAACAGGAGTGAAATCTTCATCCTTATCTTATGTACAATAAGATTCCATTGGCCTTCTTTGCCTTCTGTTACATGCTGAATCATTAAGCACATGTGGACTACTTAACTCTCATCTTTTTTTTCATACAAACTTGTGTCTAACTACTTATTCCTCATCCTGAACTATTAATAAAAATAAAATATAAACAATATAGAATCAAAATTAAATCTTCTAGAAACTTCACTAAATACTTTCAAAATCAGTTTTTTGAACCAGTTTTGAATCTGTTCATGTTTAATCAAATCTCTCCCACAGCTCCACATTTTATCTAAAAAGTTAGTGTGAAGTTTATCATTTTGGAGAATTCCTCTAATCTACAATTTTAATAAATCCTGACAATAAAGTAAATGAGATGAATTTGGCAGGACCACATTTTGATGAAGCTATGTTGGCTTTCAAAGACTATTGCTTCTCTTTCTAAGAGCTCTCCAATATATACTTTAGTAATGTATTTTAGAATGCTGGCAAAGATTAAGGTGAAGTTCATGTAACTATAACTTGAAGACTGTTTCTAGCTTTGAAATTTTGAGCATTTGCCAGCAAGTTGGTGGTACCATATGCTGGGCTTAGAGCCAAGAATACCTGAGTTGGAATATTGCCTAAGACACTTAATAACTGAATGATCCTGGGCAAATCCCTTAACCATTGACTGCCTCAGTTTCCTCAACTATAAAATAGGGATAATAATAATAAACTCAAAGGATTGTTATGAGGATAAAATGAGATAGTATTTATTAAAAGAGCTTAGTACAATACCTAGTACATAAAAATGCTGTTTTTCATCGTTATTTATCTTGAATTTTCCAACAATTACCATCCATGTTTCAGTTGTCAACACTTTCATGAATTTGTCTGGTTCTTATAACTTGTCCCCATTACATACTCTATTTACATCTCATTTGTCTTAATTTTCAACCTTTATTTAAATTCCGCCATTCTTGACTTTTTAGTCTGAAGATTATTTGTCTTAGTAATAAAAACAAATAAAATAGGAGTTAACTACAACCTTCACTTCTATTGCTCTTCAAACCACTTCTTGACTTTAACTTTTAAAAAGTCCTTTTTGTTGCCACTCACATTATTTTACTAGTGTCACCTCAGACACTATTTTATATTTATATATTCATTATTGCCCCACAGAATATTCATGACTTAACATGAAAAAAAAAATAGATTTTGAAATAATCTTAGAGGCCATTTGACCCAGACTACATCAGTGACATGATACCCTCTATGAATGGCCTAATTGATGCTCTTTTGACCTTTACCTGAAGAATTCCAGTTATCAGAGACAATATATTATCACTCACAGGAGGCTTAGTGCCACTTTTTAATAATTTTCTTTGCTAGGATTTCCCCCTTTTTATCAAACCTAAATTGCCTTTGTCACAGTCATATAACTCCTAGCTGTATTCTTTAAGAAGCAAAATAAAGTTCTTTCCTCTTCTTTGTGACAACTCAACATAAACCTGAAAACAGTATCTTCCTCCTCTCTTGAGTCTTCCTTTCTCCAATTTAACCATCCATCAACAGCTTGTCATAGTTGACCATGAGACTTACCCACAATCTTATTATCTCTGAATATTTTCCATTTTAATTAATGTCCTACCAAAATATCCTACTTAGAGCTAATCACAATAACCTAAACATGATGTGAAGTGGGATGACCACAACAGAAATATCATCAGTCCCAAGCTACCTTTGCAATGTAAGCTCAGAATGCATAAGTGCTTTTGCTTGCTATCTCTCACTGTTGATACTTGAGATTGCCACATATGAAAATTCCCAGATCTACCTCCAACAAAATGTCATCTAGCCACTCCTTCAGCATCATATACTTTTGAAGCAGATTTTTTTTAATCCAAGTATAATGGTATACATTTATCTCTATTCAAATTCATTTTATTATATTTGGCCCAATGTTCCCGTCCCTCAAAATCATTTTGGATCCTTACTCTGTAATTCAGTATTAGCTGCCCCTTCCAGCTTTGTGGCATCAACAGTTTTGAAAAGTATGCAATCTATGAGGTAATCCAAATTATTTATACAGATATTAAGCAGCACATGGTCAAACAGATCCCTAGAGTTTTCCTTCTAAGTCTAAATCAAACTTTTAGAACTTTTCTGTGGGTTCAGCCATTCAACTACTTCTGAATCTGTGAAATTGCATTGTCTCATAGTCCATAAATTTTTTTTAAACTAATGTAACTTGAAAGACACTTAAATATTTTACTAAAATCTAGGTAAACATTATCTGCAACATTTCTCTGACCGAAGTATTTAGCAACTCTACCACAAAAGGATATCAGATTAGTCAAGCATGCCCTGTTCTTGTTGAACCATGCTAGATGGTTTACAGGTCTTCGCTGAGCATCTCTTTAATAATGAATTCTAGAATTTTACTGGGAATCAAAACTGAGATCATAGTTTTCAAGACTGATTTTGTTTTTGTATATGAAAATTTGAAAAAAAAAAGGTAAACTTCTATATTTCTCTTATACCTCTCTTATTTTCTCCATAATCTTAAAAAACACTGGGGATGGGTGGAGGCAAGATGGCGGAGTGAAAAGGTGACTTTCTGCCTCTCCTCCCATCTTCTCTCAAATCAACAATAAAATAAGCCTCTGAACTGATCTTCAAGTCAACGAACTCAGAAATATTTGGACACTGTTTTCTGAAGAACTTCATATCAGGTTTGTCTAACACGGACAGAGAGATAAATAGAGGACTCCTGTGCAGGCCGGAAGTGAGGGTGGGACTCAGCTCAGCTCATTGTGGAAGAAATTCCAAACTCCAAACTCCAAATTCCAAACACTTGGAGTTTATCTGAGGCACTCGGGACACTCTGCCCTGATTGGGGGCAGGTGTTCTGGCAGACTTGCCTTGTTTAAGGAGTAATTCAGACTTAGTCCTAGCCCCCACCGGCCCAGCACCTTAAGTCAACTCGCCGAAGTGCCCCAGGGCAAAGCTGTCTTCAGCCGATGTTTTTTGTTTTCCCTACCTTAAAGAGATATCCACACTGTCTAAAAAAAATGAAGAAGCAAAAGAGAGCTCTCACCATAGACAGCTTTTATCAAGGCAAAGAAACGACCTCAGATCCAGAGGTTTCTTTAGACAAAAATCCAGAAAAAAACACCAAGGACCATCACTGGTCCCCTTTTCAAAAGGGCTTTCTGGAAGATTGCATAAAGAACCTCAAAGGAGAGCTGGAGGATAAATGGGAAAATAAACTGAAATCAGTGCAAGAAGGATACAGTATCTTGCAAGAAGGATATGATGCCCTGCAAAAGAGATATGAAAAAGACACCAATTTATTAAAAAATAAAATTAGTGAAGTGGAAAAAGAGTGCAGTGAACAAATTGGCCAGTTACAAAAGGAGCTTAAAAAGGTAACTGAAGAAAACAACACTTTAAAAATAAGAATTGA